>VMDO01021105.1:0-36096 GCA_007922755.1 Pedetes capensis
AGGAAAGGGAGTCACCCCTAGGGCATCTGCAAATGCCCTCTCGATCGTGAGCGGCTGAGCACTGTCTCTAGCCAGGTGCAACCCCTCCTGGGCAGCGCCTGCTCTCTGATGTCCCAGAGTGGGCTTCTGGGACAACAGTGGCTCTGATCTGCCCTGTCCTGCTCATCCAGGTGACAGGGTTTCCTCACACTGCTGGAAATAGACCTAGAGTGATGGGTAGCTTCTCCCACCCCCAAGGAGTGCACTTTCCTGCACCCTCCAAATGGAAGAAGCCCTGAGCTCATGTCTCCAACCATTTGCTTTAGGCTGAAAGACAAAGGTCCAGGCAGCTTGTGCCAGTCTTTGTCAAGGTCACAAGACTACATGGTACCTGAGCCAGAGCTAAAACCCAGAGTTCCTGGTTCCTGCGATTTCCCAGCCCACCTTCCTTCCGGCCTTTGTCTAACCACCAGATCTCTTCTCAGTCCATCCGGACCCTGGTCCCAGCTGCAGGCCATGGTGGCATATGGCTGCATGATGGGCCCCATGATGACACACCTCTGTTCCCTCCATCCCCAGCTCCATGGGCTCTGCTGGAGTTTGCGCAACAGCCAAGAGAAGAGGGTGGCTCTGGAGCCGGAGCTAAGGTGGAAGAGATTCCCCAGCCCCCCAACTCAGCCTGGTAAGAAGGAAGAGTCACAGCCTGGGGCGGGGGGCCTGAGTGGAGGGCCCAGGGTGACGTGTGGCCTGGGTCACTGCCCCAGAGCCCTCTGCCCCACCATCCTGACCCTCAGAAACCTTCCTCCAGGCAGAGGCCCTGGCTTGCCTTTTCCCTAAGGGGCTTCCTGGGTGGTTGGGGCCCTGGAGGCTGTGAGGCCACAGATGCCCCTGGACAGCAGGCTGGGCTGGGGAGGGGTGTGAAAGGTCAGCAGTGCACAGGAGGCCAAGGCAGAGAAGAGGTCAGGGCCAAAGCCATAGACATCCAGGTGAGGAGAAGGAACTGGCAAGAGGTTCAGAAATCAAAAGGTCTGTGTCCTGGGACCATTTCAGGGACCTGGCCATCCATCAACACAAACTGTGAAGAATGTTGAAGCTGAGAACCAGCCCTTGGCTTAGCCACATGGAGGCCATGCTGGGCATCCAGCAGAGTCCTGGGCAGTGTGGGCTGTGTGGAGCTGGAGGGGAGTGGCCGGCAGCACAAGGCCAAGCAGGGAGGGGAGCGCTATTCCCTGAAAAGAGAGCCCTGGAGGCAGGCCTAGGGAGAACAAGGCTTCAGGCCCAGCCAGAAGCAGGAGAGTGTTCTGGGAGAGGCTTCGGGCCTGGGGCCTCCTGAGGGCCAGAGAAGGGGCTTCAACACACAGAGTGAGAAGAGGAGTGTTCAGCGCTGTGGGGGGCAGGGAGCAGGGTGACTTGAGATCCCTGTAGCCCCTGACGCAAATGGGGATAAAGGACATAATGAGATTAGCCCTGAGTCTGGGGCAGAGAGTGAAGATCAGGCTGAGCTTGGGGGAGCGGGGAGAGGGAAAGGGCTCCACTAGGGAGAAGGCAGGCGTGGGGTCCCCTCTACACTCCTGCCAGGGACATTCTGAGTCCTGCAAGACCTGGGGCTCCCTGACACCTGCAGGAGATGTGACCCTGGTTGGGACGGCCTGCAGGCTTCTGTCCTGGGCATGGGACCCTGTGCTCCTGGAGACCACCGGGCTTCAGGCTCCTCCAGCACCTGCTGATGTCAACTGGCCATCTGGTGCCCACAGCATGCCAGAGGCTGCCAAAATTAGACTCCTGTGTAATAGGTACTATTACTGATTCCAGTTGGGAACTGGGGACACTAAGGTACTTAGCAGGGAGGTCACACATCTGTGGTAGAACTGGGATTTGAGCACCGTCCCCAGGTGTGGGCTCTCGCCCTGGCCCAGCCAGCTGCCCATCTCACAACCTTGACTGGGAGGGTGACAGTCGTGCCTCTGGGCCCCACTTGAATGACCAGTTTCCTTTTCCACACTGGCACCAGCACCTCTCCCGGCAGCCTCTGTGGTCCTGGAAGCTGTGTGATGGCGTGATAACATGGGCATTAGAGAGCAGAAGCCATGCGTGGATGGTAGTCAGGACATCTCAGCCCCAGTGTCAGACATTCATGTTGCTGGTTTGGGAGTCCTCTGGCTGCAGGCGCCCTTCCGTTTATCACAGAGGCCCCTCCATCTATGGCTCACGGGCTCCATTCTCCCAAGTGCCTCCTTAGCCTCAGATGCAGTGACAGGAGCCCCAGGGGCCCTGGCTCAGAGGCTGCCTGGTAGCTGAAACAGAAGGTGCCCAAGCCAGGACCCATGGGTGGAAACAGGGCTGCTGGGGCACGCAGGAAGGTCCCATCCTCAGTGGCTCTGACTTCACAGCCCAGTCCTAGCTGGGCCAGCGCTGGTGGGAGCTAACTGTGGTGCTGACCAAGCCTGTGCAGGCTCCAAGGGGTAGGCAGCGCCTATAGCACGGACAGATACCATGGTGAAGCATTTCCATTAGTTTGTCCTGGAGAAATGAGTGGCAGCCTCTGTACCTCCCAGACTCCCCTCCTGGATGCACTGGAAGGGCTCCAGGGCCCAGGCGTCTCCAGATGCCCTGTTGGGCCAAGCAGAGACTGGAGCTACCTGGTAAAGACCGTTCCCCAGAGGCAGCCAAAGAAAGCAGCACAGATTTCCAGGACCCGTCCTCCAGAGAGTCCCAGCCTATGGGGAGGGTGTGCTCAGAGGCACTACCGTCTGCCCTCAGCTACAGAGACAGAGAGGGCACTTGCGCAGGCAGTGCTCCCCTGACACTCACCTGGGCCGCCTGGATGAGGGGTTATGGGTGCCCAAGGGCTCTGAAGCACCCTCGTCCCCACAGTGCTCCCCAAGTTCTGAGTCCCACCCTCTGTCTCCGTTGTGCCTCTGAGGATGGCTGCAGGCTGAAGATGCTCCTTCACACCAGGGCGAGTCTGCGCCTTCACGCTGGGCTCTGCAGGAGGGGGCTCCCACCAGCTCCTCCCTCCTGGGTGATGGCTGTCTCCTGAGCTGTGCCTGTTCCCTCTGTTCCAGATGTGCACAGGGAGTCTGGGGGCTGCTTCTGGAGGAACTGGGACCTATTCTGTGGCCTGGAACCACTGCCAGACCCCAAGGTGGTCCCTGCAACAGCCGCCGAGGAGATGGAGCTCAGTGACACATTGGAGGGTGCTGAAGTCCTGGCCTCTGGAGAGGCAGCTGGGAAGATGGAGGTGACCAGGGAGAAGAAGGAAGATGCAGAGTGGCGGGGCACTTTGGGGAAGCCCTTCGAGAGGAGAGTGGTCAACGCTGGCGCGGTCATCCTGTTCCTACTCTTGGTTGCCAGCCATGTCTACTACACCTGACACAGCTCAGGTTGGGCTGGCAGGGTGGCTGCCTTTCCCAGGTGCCTCGTCAGGAATGGGATGGAGCGTTTGCTCCAAGGAGATCCAAGGCCATGGGGCCAAGGATGACTCCAGTGAGAACCCTCCCTCAGCCTCAGGCATCAAGCACTACTGGCTGTAGGGCACATGTGCCACACAGGACAGGGGACAGAGCCATGTCCCTTCTCCATCACAGAGACTATGCAAATGAGAACATCTGTTCCTCTCCAAAATGAGTCATTTTCTCCAAATGGCTCGCTACCTCAGCCCTGACTCTCACTTTAAATTAATTTTGTTTTTTTGTCTCTAGACTTATTGGGAGTGTTTCGCTTGTCTTTACTTGATGCAGTGTTGCATCAGCCCGGCCCTGGGGCACTGTCACCCACAGTCGCTGTGCCCAGTGCTGATGGCCACAAAGGCCAGGAGTCACAGCTGCCATGTGCGTGGGAACTTTGGTTCTCCCTGGACCAGAGGTGGGGTGGAGGCAGCCTCTGCTCTAAAGGAATTGGCCTCCCCACAGTTCCTGAGGGATGGGCTCCTGCTGTGCTGTGTCCCTGAGGGAGGGAGACAGGAGGCTCCTCCCACAGGCTCCCAGCTGCACTTGCAGGCTGAGGTAAATGGAGCATCCCACGAGAGTTAGATCTCTGTCAGCTAGCAGGTAGAGGCCATACCTGCGCTGCATTTCCACTGGGACTCCCTAAACCCCTCCTCCTCTTCATTCTTTTTGGTCCAACACAAATGATTTGTGGGGTTTTGTTTCTTGGATTTTTTGTGTGTTTATTTTGTAGCACTAGGCGGTTGAACTCAGGACCTTGCACACACTCTGCAAGTGCTCTACCACTGAGCTGCACCTCAAGCCCATTTTTATTTTTTATTTTGAGTCAGGCTCTTACTAAGTTATGCAAGCTGCCTCTGGCCTCGAACCTGCAGTCCTCCTGCATCTGCCTCCTATGTCTGGGGTTAGGTGTGAGGCATGGCATCTGGCTTGGATTTGTAGCTTCAGGAAAAGTTTCAGGTGCCTTAAAGTGATCTGGGGGAGGGCCAACCAGCATCATGAAAATCACTCTCTGTAGGCAAACCTACTCACCTACCCAGTCTCCTTCTCTAACCCTCCAGCTGACAGTTCTGAGCACCCACTGCATGCCCACCGCTGTGCCCACCACCGTGCTGTGCCCCAGAGGATCCGGGAGCAGAGTACATGGGAGCCACTCTCAGAGCTTGGGGTCTGCAGGGGAAGTAGACAGTTAACAATAGTGGCGACAGCCTGCACTCCGTGTGGCCTGCTGTTTTCATGCCCAGGATAAGAGCCGCATCACATTCAAGCCACAGAGCCACCCCGGGAGGGACCAGAATTAACCACTGTGCGTAGGGAGAAGAATGAGGCTCAGCCTGGGAAACTAGCAACCCACAGGGCCAGGAGAAGTCTCCCAGCCCACCCACCAGGAAGCATGTGCACTGTAGGAACTCGGCAAGAGCCCCGCTGGGTTCAGATCAGAGACGGAGATCGGTTAGATGGTAATAGGAGGACAGTGTGCAGGAAGACGTGGGGCCAGAGTGCGAGGTGAGTACGCGGCATGCGCCTGTGCCGACAGCGGGAGGCGGAGAGTCTGAGGCCTGACTGGCCTGTGTGCTGTGGAATCCCAAGTCCTGGGAGCTTAGGCAGGGATGCGACAGGGTCAGACTTGCTGAATGCTGCTGGAAGAGAGAAGGGAGGCAGAAACACCCACCAGGAGACTGGCAGAAAGGCAGAGAGAAGGGGACTGCGCCAGAGTGGGGCCAGGTGACTGGCTTGAACCCACAGCGGGCATGCACACAGAATAACTCCTCTACTGTTGGCCAAATTCCTTGGGTCCTCTTGGCCACCTCTAGGGAGCACTGTGACACATCTAGGTTGGCCTCAGCGATGCCTATAGCCAGGATCCTGTCCCTAAAAGTTTAGGCAGCACCTTTGCAGGTAGGCTGTGACCCTGGGGTACCAAGTACAACGGTCCCCATTTCACAGCAGAGGAAACATTCCCAGGGAGGTGACCAGGTGATGTCCCGAGGCCAGAGCAACTAGCTGGCACCCCCAGCCCATGCCTCTGCCTTCCAACCACAGACCTGGGCTCGGGCAGCTGTGGCCTTTGCCCAGGGCCAGTAATTCTGCTCAACGAAGCTGGTGATTCAAGTACTTTGACCATGAAGACATAAAGAGAGAAGGATGGTGTTAGTGGGAACCTCAGCTACATTTTAAGAAATGCTTTAAGATACGCATGCTTCAGGTTGCAAGGATGGAAAAGTCAGAGCAGCACTAATGTCCTGACCCTCTGACCTCCGTCTTTCAAGCACTGAAGTGAGGGGCTCCTGGTGCTGAGGCCCACCGATGGATGCCCCCTGAAACTGCCTGTGCGCAGGTGCATTTTGCTGTGGGTCTAATACCTTCTGAGCGCCCAAATGGGCCACTGGGGGCCTGGCCTTCGCTGAGATGGCTCCCCCCTGCCCCTCTAGGCTGGGGGCAAGCTCCTAGAAGAGCCCCTCCACGCTGTGAAGGAGAGCGGCAGAGATGCCTAACACACCTCCCGCTGCACAAACCTCACCCATGCAAACCTTTAGGGTTCGAGCGGGTCATTCACATGCCCTAGATGATTGTGGTGAATGTCCAGGGAAGCAGGTGCCACTAGACTCACTTTGCAAACAGAAAGGTTGGGAGAGGTTAGTCGGTGCCAACAGCCACCAACCTCAGGAGTGACAGAGTTGGGTATGAATGCAGGTTGGGAGGAGGTGAGCTCAGGCCACCGTGGCGGAGGGTGCCAGGGCCATTGTCACTCTTGTGTTCAGGCTCCCTGGCTGCTAGAAGCTACCCTAGCAGGTCAGTGCGGGCACCTCAACGCAGGCAGTCCCCTGTACACTGGCACCAGCACATGCAGGACTTCTGGGGCACAGAGTTGCAGCGCTACCCCTGTCTGGCACCACTGGACCATTGACGCATCAGTCGGCTGCTCATGCCCAGTGGGCAACAAGCTGGGTCTTGGGGTGGAGCGACTGCACCTGCCTCCTGGTTCTGGGTTGTGGCAGCATAGGGTGGGTGGACCACCGGTGGATGGCAGCAGGAGGTGTGGGAGGGTTGCGGAAAAAGCCAGGCCAGCCTGAGGTCACGTATAGTAGTCATAAATAGTTATGAATGACCATTGTTATTTAATCTCATGGAAAAGAGATACAGACCCCAGAGGAATGAGAATTCAGCAGAAGAGCTCCTTCTGGGAGTCTGAATTATCAGGTCGGAGAGATGATTCCCTCCCAGCTCAGACAATAGCTCACAGCTATGTGGCCTCCTCATCTACACTTGGTCTTTTGTTTCTGCCTTTGTCTCAGCTCTCAGTATTTGTCTTTGCTCTAGAAGTTGGGGATCTACTATAGAGAAATTGAAGAGAACTTTTAAAAAATGATTTCTCTTCCCGGTTTGGCCAAACTATAAAGAAATTCCACTTTTAGTTTATCAATTTATGTTTCCTAAATTTTATTTAGGAGGTGGACATTAGAGTCTCATTGCCCAGTTACAGAATGAGGGTGCCAGAGCTGGTAGTTGCCACCCACCCCACCCCCAGCAGCTCAGCAGATGCAGCTGGGAGATGAGTGAATGGGCTGGAGGAGGGGATGCACCACGGAGCCCCAGGGGTCTCAGGCATGATTCAGGCACCACCCCACACCCCCAGGGGCCCCACAAGGGCCTTTGTGTTCATGATCCATTGGGACTGGGGGCACAGCAGTGGTGTAGTTGTCTTTTAGCCACAGTTGGCCAATGGGAGTCCTGGAGGATGCAGGTGAACCCACTGTGTTCACAAAGCTCCCAAGAAGGAAACTGAGGTCACTGAGCCTCTGGGGCGGCCTGTGAGTCCTGTGCTTGGCTAAAGGGGACACAAAGGGAAGTTGCACAGAGGCATCATGGCAGACACCAAGGATCAGCCCCAGGCAGGAGCCCTGAGGGAGACCCTGCTGCAGCTGGTGCAGATAAAGGAGGGCCCAGGAGCACCCAGACTCTCCTACCTCCAGGTGGTGTGGCAGGAACTCTGGTGTAGGCTTCAGCCTGGGGTCAAATCTGGGCATGGTGGCGCATACCTGTAATCCCAGCCCTCTGGAGGCTGAGGCAGGAGCAAGGCAAGTTCAAGGCCAGCCTAGGCTACATAGATGAAAGAAAGAAGAAAGGAAAGAAAGGAAAGGAAAGGAGGGAGGGGAAGAGAAGGAAGGAAGGAAAGAAGGAAGGAGGGAGAGAGACAGAGAGAGGAAGGAAAGAAGGAAGGGAGGAAGGGAGGATGGGAGGGAGGGAGGGAGAGAAAAAGGAAGGAAGGAAGGAAATGTGGAGTCTGGCCCTGGTCCCAGTGCCCCCTGATCAGCCCTATCCTCTCTGAGCCTCCTCATCCTCACCTGTAAACAGAGCCAAGAGTGCCCCACCACATCCCCCACCAGCCCTGCTCCATGTTTGGCCCCTGTGCATGTCCACAGGGGAGGTGCTTCACGGGAATGAGCCCACAGAGACCACCTAACACTCCTGGAGTGCCTGGGAGGAGACGCCAGCCCTCAAATGGGTCCAAGGAGCAGAACCTTACACAGCGCCTTCATTCATTCATTCATTCAGCTAGCATGTGCCAGTGCCTGTTGCATGCCCTGCACTGTGCCAGGCATGGGTATGGCAGGGACACAATGTCCACTCCCCGTGCTCATGTCAGCTGGGCAGAGGCCGAAGATAACACAGTTGTAACTGAGCTCAGGGGGATGAGCTTGGGGCCATGTAGAACACTGAAGCTGAAGGCGGGGCCACCTCCTAGGGTGGGGCTTGGTGCCATGCCATGGGGAAGCCTCAGGTGAGTTATGTGGTGACCAAGGAGAGCACCAGGAGAGGGACAGCAGGTGCAGAGGCATTGAGTGGACACAGCCCAGCTGCGGGAAGTCCCACCAGAAGGCCAGGTGGCTGAGCCAGGCACAGTGGCACACTCCTATAACCTCAGCACACAGAAGGCAGAAGAAGGAGGATCTCAAGTTCCAGGCTGCCCTGGGCTACATAGTGTCTCAAAAAGCCACAAAGAAGAAGGAGGAGGAGGAGGAAGGCGGCAGTGACTAAATGGCTAGAGTATAGCCAGATTGGGCAGGAGGAGGAGGAAGGCGGCAGTGACTAAATGGCTAGAGTATAGCCAGGTTGGGCAGGCCTCACACACCTCAGTGAGGTGGGATAACCCGGGCAGGTTTAGAGCAGAGGGGGAGACTCCATGTCATTTGGACTTTTAAAAGACCTCTACTGGCCTCGAGGTACAGCTCAGAACACTTGCCTACTGCGTGCGTGGAACCCAGGACCAGATATTAATTAACTAATTAGTTAATTTGGGAGAAGGATGTGGCAACCCACTCCCAAGGCAATCCCGAAACAATCTGCCATTAAAAACCCTGTGAGGGTGGCTATGAGTCGGACACGACTCGACAGCACAATTAGTTAATTAAAAGCCCTCTGCTGACATTGGAGAATAAACTGGATTGGGAAAGTGGGGAAGAGTTACCTCTTCAAAGTAGAGTTGACCTTAATGGAGTAAAGCCCTGGGACCTACAGCTGCTGATGTGGCATGACTCAAAATGAGAAGAAACACAGCGGCTACAACAATGGGTCAAACATAGATCATGTGCATGGCACAGTGTTACAGAGTGTTTCTTCTATGGTACACAGGGTCACTATATGTCAGATCCAGCTGGATGGCACCCAACAACAAAAACAATAACAACAAATTAAGCTATATCTCTCTTCTAGAGACATCCCTGGAGAATCCATCAAAAAGTGCTAAGAAGTGAGACTGTGGAAAACCACCATGCTGAGCTCTGGGACAGAATGTTAGAAGCAGCAATGACATTGGGGATTATGCTGAGGTGTCCTGCCACTAAGAGGGCCTGGGCCCCGCCTCAAGGCCTGATCCATGCTGTCTGTCCTGGGCATCACTTCCCTGGCTGCAGGTCTGGTAGCTCTGCCTCCCAGGCCATCTCCAGGGTCCAGCCTGAGGCTGAAGCTGACGGTCCCCATCTGTCCTAATTGAGCAGCAGCATTTACCATGGGGGTCCGAGCACAGAGGAAAGTGAGAAAACCCTGCCCTGGGCTCTGGGGCCCCCTGCTCGCTCCCCTCCTGCTTTCCTGTATGCCTAGTCTTCTAAGCCTAGGTGGCTGGACCTCTGTGTCAACTTCCCTCTCCTCTCATAATGAAGGCAAGAAGACCCCTTCCCAGGTCAGCAGGAAAACAGAAGCTCATCACTGGTTAGTGAAGTGCACTGAGCCCCTACTTGGGGAACTCCTTACTTGACACATTGTACAACAGGAAGAGCCTGGCATGGCACACTGCGTCTTGAGTGTATTCTGCAGTTAGCAAACTGACATGCAGTAAGTTTTCTTTGTTCCTTTGGCCAGTGAGTCAGATCCCTTAGGGGTGAGGTATAAGCCAATGGTTATGCTTAGTTAAAAAGAAGACCTTATATGGAAAAGAAATTGTATTAACTCTGATCAGATGACAAGGCACTTGAGCATAGTATTTAAGAATGCTGACGTTGGAAATAAAAGCAGATGCTGTTCTCTGAAACTGTCTCCGGAAGGGTCTTGATCCCCGTGCCCTCAGACTCCCCACGTGTCGTTGGTTCCCTCCCACGGGACACCAAGGGGGAGGTGCCAACAATCACTGCTTGGTGACAGGGCCAGGGTGCAATGCCATCCCACACGTGGAAGGCAGGAGCTGAAGACCCACTGAGTCCTGCCCCCCGCACGTGAGCCATCCCAGCACCAGCCAGCAACTAAGGGTTCCTACGCTCATCACTCCTGATTGGTCAGGATTCAGGTCCCACATATGAAACTTTGCTTCTATGGTGATAAAGTCAGGGTGGCTCACTACTGAGATCCATCCTTCTCCAAGTCCATTGTGAAAGCCCTGGAGACAGATAATAGAAAGAGCTTGCTGATTTGGGGGAGAAATGTTGGGATAGACCTCTTGCTCCATGCAAAACTGCTGTCCCTGAGGCCCTGCCCCACTGTTCTTTCTTGCAGGAGCACAGTCATTGCTCCTTCCATTTCAGAATTCTTCCCAGTTGGTTCCTTTGGCCCATAAATGGAAAGGCAGCTGGTGAATTTCTGTGGTGTGCCAAACTGCTCCTAACTGGGGTTCCAATGACACGACTTGTCTTAATCTTTACAGGCAGCTACCCCAGAATACCAGTAACAAGATGGTTTGTGTACAACAGAAGCATTTTTCACAGTTCTGGAGGTTGGAAGCCTACGATCAAGGCTCCATCAAACGTGGCATCCAGTAAGGTTCTTGTTAATGGACAAGTCATTTTTCCCCTGTGTCCCCTCACACGGCTAAAGCAGGGAAAAGAGCTCTTTAGGCGTTTATGAGCAGTGATCCAGAGCCCTTATGAACTTAGCGTCTCCCAGAGGGGCTAGATGCTGCTATGAAAGCCCAAAAGTGGGTTCTTCCCTGGAACCTCCAAAAGCAACTAGCTTTGCCCATACCATGATTTCAGCCCACTAAACATCATTTTGGACTTCAGTCTCCCAGAACTGTAAGAAAATAAATTGTTGCTATTCTAAGGCCCTAAATTTGGGTAATGTGTTATTGCAACCATAGGAATCTAATGCAGCACAATATCAGACATCTTTGACATCTCTCCTTTTCTTGACATTTTTGACATTCTAATGCCATGATTTGGGGAATTAGGATTCCAACATGTGATTTTGGGGTGGGGGCACAACCATTCAGACCCTAGCATTGCTAGATGAGCAAATGGGGACTTCAGTGCTTCCATATATATCACAACTATTTGTTCTGACTCTTGTAGAATTTCCGAGCAAGTCCTGGCTGTTCCTTCTGGAGTCCTGCACATTCAGCTCTTCCCTCTTTGGTATTTCCCCACAATCTGACTCTGTCGTCATCAGATGGCTTCACATTTCCCATCTTCCCCTCCTGGAACCAGCCTAGAGGAGCCTTCTCTCCCAGGTAGAGTCGCATCCCCACTTGGTGTATCCCTTGTTCCTATAACTGACTCCAGCCAAGAACTGAGCCTGGCTTCGCACAGACATGGGGCTGAAAGAGATAACCAGGTTGTCATCAGAATCTCAGGCTGGCAACCCCCCCCCCCCATGCCTGGGATGGCAGGGACAGAACCTCTTAAACAAGAACCTAGAAGTGGGGAGAAGTTTGTGAATGCATAAACAACTTTCTAAAATTTCTTCAAAAGTGGAAGGAAAATGTGCTCTTAAGCTTATGGTGACACATATTTTAATAGGATCAACAGTGAGTACTCCGAAAGCTAGACTGGAAATAAGAGAGGATCACATGAGTACTTCTGGAACTTTCCTTCCCCTGGGAGTTCTTTCTTTGTGGAGGCTCAAGCAGTAGGAAAGCCTCCTAGATTTCTACAAAGAGAGCATGACAGGTCGTCTTGGTCTAGTGGGGCTGGTTTCCCAGAATGCCATAGATTGGGTGACTTATAAACAGTATAAAATTATTTCTCATGGTTCTGGAGGCTGAGAAGACCAAGATCAAAGCACCAGCAGATTTGGTGCCTGACAAGGGTTCACTGTCTGGTCAGGGGTGGTACCTTCTCATTGCAGCATTGAGGGGGAGAAGGATGAGGTAGCTCTCTGGGATCTCCTATATGGGTGCTAATCCCATTCAGGAGGGCAACCCTCCAGACCTGATCACCCCGCATAGGCCTCACCTCCTACATGACAGATTAGCCTTCCACCTATGAATTTTAGAGGTACTCGAATATTCCACCTATAACAAGTATTTCAAGAAAAGAACAGTTTGTTTTGTAGCAGCTTTTTAAAATTGGGTGCAGATAGGTCTGTCAGAAACTTCAGGGGTCCTTGTAAACAAGAGGCAGAGGGATGTTTGAGGACAGAAAAGAAAGATGAGAACAGAAATTGGATTGTGTGGCTACAACCCAAAGAATGCCAGTGCATCTAGCTGCTGTTAGAGCCCAGGCAGTGGGTTCTTCCTTGGAAACTCCAGAAGGAACTAACCTTGCCCATACCATGATTTCAGCCCTGTAAGCCTCATTTTGGACTTTAGGCTCTCAGAAATATAAGAAAAACTATAAGAAAATAAATGGTTTTTTTTCGATGGCCCTGACTTTTGGGCAGTATGTTATGGAAGTCTGCAGCTGATCCCACCTGTTCTCAGAAGCTAAGCAGAGTCAACAGTCTGGTGAGTCCTTGGATGGGAGACTACCTGGGAATACCAGGTGCTGCAGGCTAGGGAGAAGGACCTGGCAATCCACTCTCGAAGCAATCTGCCGTAGAAAACCCTATGCATAGCAAAGAAGCACTGACAATAGTGCCGGGCATGGTACAGTGTAGAGTGTTCCATTCTGTTGTACATAAGGTTGCTCTCAGTTGGACCCAACTCGATGGCATCTAATAACAACATGTACAACATGTTAATGCAACAAGAGGAATCTAATGCAGCAGGAAATCAGACATTTTTGACATCTTCTCCATGTAGTGGACCCTTTTCATTTGTGCCATACGAGGCCTCCTTAGTGCTAATTCCTTCTCACTGGTAAGCCTTGGGTGCACAGGAAATTATTTTACAATAGCTTCCCATATATTCACTTTAGTTTTATAAGTGATAAGTTATGTCTGTGAAAATTATCATATTTGTCTCCTAATTTGCAACAACTGTTCTTCTTATGCCTGTTTCATGACTGTGTGGGCAGATTCTTCTAGAACAAATTAAATAGAATGATGATTCCCGCTTCTTGGAGTGCCTGAAAAATCTCCTAGTAATAACTGATCACAGAGAACAAAACTTCTGCGTGCTTCTTATAGGCAACAACTGGCCTATTCTAGCTTACCATGAAGTCTCCTCATTGTGGACCCCTGGTGTTAGGCACTGGTCTCCTATTCCAGTGAATTCTGTTTATTTGGTGAGCTTCTGGTATAGTTATTTACTCTTAGGGTTTTTCTTGTCATTGTTTGGTTCTCACATAAATATTTATTCCTGCATTCTATGTTCAGAATTTATTTCTACTTCTTGATTGGAAATATTTTCTTCATCCCAATCCTTACTAATTATTTTCTTTAGTAACAGCTATAATACTTTCAATGCTATTTAAAAACTTTTTTGATATATAAGTACACATTTATGAACTACAATGTGATATTTCAATACATGCACACAATGTGTAATGATCAGATCAGGGTATTGCTTTCTGCCTCACCTCAAACATTTACCATTTCTTTTACTTGTGGCATATTATTATTGTTTTCCTCCTCTGATGGTATGCTGATTTTTTTTTTTTTTTTTTTTTTTTGGCAGTACTGGGGGTTGAACCCAGGGGCCTTGCGCTTGCATGCTCTGCAAGTGCTGGACCACTGAGCTGCACCCCCAGCCCAGTTTTTGACTTTTTGAGACAGGGTCTCGCTAAGTTTCGCAGACTGCCTCGAGTGGTCTTGAACTTGCGATCCTCCTGCCTCCGCCTCCCAAGCCGCTGGGATTACAGACGAGTGCCACCGTGCCTGGCATGTATGCTGATTTTGAAATATGCCTAAAACTAAAGACACAATCTTTGAAGTCCCTTCCCCTAATTCCTGAGGTTCTTCCCCAATTGACCAAGAGGTTCACATGCTTCGAGTTCTTAAATGTATTACAAATTATGTTGGAAATATTTTATATGATTCACTGTCCAAATGACTTCTCATTCCCAGCCCACTGGTGAGGGGAAATAAAATTTCCCATTTCTTGAGAAGCCAATGATTAGATGCTGTGAGGTTTGGCCCAGGTGCTCCCTAGGGACTGAAATGTATATTGCCCCAAGAGCCAACAGATGGCAGCCACCTGCCAGCTCTCTGCTGAAACTGACCCTCTGGAGTGATCTGCCCACTGCACCACTCTCCATCATTTCTTCCCAAGGCAAGATGCTTCCAAAGATTTGTGCATAGAGGTATATACATATATAGGCCAGGTCACCTCTTTCTGTAATGCAGGAGCTCCCAGAAGGACCATCCCAGAGGCAGACCCAGATAGAGGTGGCTGTCGCCTTGGATGAGAGGAAACCATGGTGAAACAGGAGGGGTGGGGTACCACAGGCTGAGCCACTCAGGGCTCCCTGCCCCATGGCGCTGCCAGTGCCCAGCCGAGGTGTTTCCTGCAGAGACTGAGGATACCATGGTATATGAATCTGCCATTTCGGGAGGGCCACGATTCATTTCCATGTTCCCTTTGCTCCAGAACTCCTGGGGGGCAGGCTGAGTTTTGTTCTGGGGGGTTGTTTGTCTTGCAATACTGGAGATGGAACACAGGGCCTCATGTGGGCGAGGCAAGTGCTCCACCACTGAGCTGCATTCCCAGCCCCTTTGCATTTTTTACTTTGAGACAAGGTCTCACTTAATTGCACAGGCTGCCTCTGGCCTCGAACTCACAATCCCCCTGCTTCAACCTCCCCAGCACTGGGATCAATGGCTCAGTCAGACTGAGATTATTCCAATGCTGCTCTGAGTTCTTAGGCTCGGTTTCCCAGTCCTCAATCCTGGCCAGCTCTCTGCACAGAAGTCAGATGTCCACCTCTATAAGAAGGTGCTCCCTGCCTGTTCCTACTCTGCCCTTCCTCCCCATCCTCCCTCAGACCACCACAGCCCCCACTGACTTGTTGACTGCCCACAGAGAGCCTGAAGGGCCATGCCACGTAGTCCCTTTCTCCCATCCTGCTCCCTCTCTCCCTTGCACAAGGCTTGAGAGCTAAAGCACTCCCCAGTAAGCCTGGGTGTGCTCACCTCCACCTTGGCCTCTCTTTCCAGCAGCTTGGAGACCACTTGTCCCTATTCTCCCTGGACATGCTTATAAGTTTCTCAGGACATGGATCTTTGAGTGCTAAAACTAGGACAGTCCTGGGTTCTCCTAGGACATGAGTGTCTCAGGAAGGAAATGTGGAGATAAGCTCCTGGAGCAATGAAGACCCCAAGATGCAGGTGGGTGTGGGTGGAAGCACAGACAGCCCCTATGTTAGGCCAGATCGAGGTGACAGGTATTGGAATGCAAACAGACTGAGATAAGGGGACACAGACTGGCACGTGTGCACAATATTACTATGATGTAATCCCATGTAACTGTGATGTGATTGGGCAATGGTCTTGGCGATTAGCCACTCTTCTGTAAAAGCCTTAAGAAGCCCCTCCACCAGCACTGCACACGGAGAAGACGGGAGGAGCAGAAAGGACAGGCAGCGAAGAGGACTGAGGGACATGGACAGGCAACGGGACATGCAGAGGGCAACAACCCTGGGCAGTGGCACCACAGAGGGAACAGAGAGGAACATCCTGGAATAAAGCATGTCACACCTGCCTTCAGCTCCTCGAACATGTTTTGGTCCCTCTGTAGGCCCAGGAGCCCAGTCGGGTTCAATATTCGACACCCTGCCACAGCGGGGCAACGCAATTAGGTAGGCTGTTAACCCATGAAACAGACATGAATTACCCACAGGTGGAAATGAAAAAGCAAGGCCTCTTGAGAAGCATGAAGAAAACAGTTTCACTCTCATGGAATGCGAAACCAATTCCACTGTTGGAACAGCAAGGTAGCATTGTGGCTAAACACTATCGATGACTTGAAAAGAGGAACACTGTAGGGATTAATCTACAGTGACAAACTAGGAGGTGTTGTTGTTAGGTGCCATCAAGTCATGTCCAACGCTTAGACCCTTATAAGGTTTTCAATGGCTGATTGTTTCAGGATTGCCTTAAGCGTGGATTGCCACATCCGTCTCCCATTTTTGTGGTGCTGGGAATCAAACTCGGGACCTCAGAGACTGCAGAGTAGTGCTCTACCAACTGAGCTAAATCCCAGCCCCTAGGAGTTGCAGGGGAGGGAAAACACCTGCATCCTCTTAGGGACCTCGCTGGGCCTATGAACTAAATTGAAACAGATCATCAGGAGAAAAGCATACACATGACATGGGAGTCTCACTAGGAAATGAGGACTCCCCCCAAAAAGTCAATTACATATGGAATGAATTGATCTAAGAACAGTATGCTGTGAACAAGCACCTAAATTAGCGGAGAGACTTAGAGTTCCTTTTACAAGTTCAAGTTTTATGCAGAATTCTTTTGGTCTCTACTTCTCACCTTGGAAGACAACATTGTTGCTTTTCCTTCAAGTACACAGGGTCGATGTCTTTCATAGGGGAGTTCTATTGTCTTTTAAACAGAAAAGAGGTCAGAATAATTTTTTTTCTGCGGTATTTGGGGATTGAACCCAGGGTCTCACATGTATTTTGCAAGTGCTCTACCACTGAGCTGGGTCCTCAGTCCATTTTTATTGTTTTATTTTGAGTCAGAATCTCGCTAAGGTATGCAGACTGCCTGTGACCTCGAACTCATGATCCTCCTGATTCTTGCTTTGGAGTCCCTGGGATTATGGGCATGCGCCACTCTGCCTGGCTCAGAAAGATCTTTCTACACCTGTCGTTTTTCTAGTACCTTTAATTTACACAGTTGATATGTCAGACTGGTATCTTTTTAACTCCTTCACAGCAAAAGCCAGAGGTCTGTCATCTGCTTAGACAGAGGCCAGGAAAGGGCTGTGGCTCAGGACACAATCCTGAGAGTAGCAGAGCTCAGGAGAATAGTGAACTCTCCTGTGAATGGGGAGATGCCAAGGTCATGGCCCTGACTGAGTAAGAACGGAATCCTGAGTTATGGGGTAAGGCCACCTGGATTCAAGCACCTGAAAACCTTGATTCAATAATTCTTTGGAATTATGTGAGCCTGCAAAAGCAGTCCCCTCTTACTCATTGGGAGCAATGCCTCCCCCCTCCCCTTTGCTCAAAAAGACCTCTGATCCATGCCCACCACCATGGGCACCCCAAGTGACCTGCCCTCTCCTCCCTCCCATAAAGGCCAATGGACCATGAGTTGCTAGGACAATGGGCTCAAACATAAAAAGATTGGGTGCATAGCACAGTGTTGAGGAGTGTTTCGTCCTGTTGTACTTAAGGTCGAGGATCCAACTTGACAGTGCCTAACAACAACAATGTATTTGAAGATCTTCCTGATTTTGACATGAGATAATTAATGTGTGAAAGATACTATGATGATTTTGCAATGAGTGACACTAGTGGAAGAAAAATGGAAGCAGACAGAGCACTTGTGTATCATGGCTCTTGTCCAGGTACCGTATGTGGAGGCTCATGCCAAGAAGAACAATGGAGAGGGAAGGGGGAGAGTCACGACTAGAGATGGCAGGTTGTCTGTTGGATTGCATGTGGGGCATGAGGGGAAGAAAGAGTCATTAATGACTCCTGGAATTTGGACTTTGTTAACAGCATGACTGGTACTTCCTTTAATTAAAACTGGACCAGATGGAAGAGCAAAATATTTGAGGGGAAAAGATGAAGTTCTTTTGGTGAACTTTAGAGGAATGGGGGGTAGTTGTTAGGGCTTTTGGTTGTTGTTTAGTTTTTTGGTTTTTGTTATTGGTTTGTTTGTTTTTTGTTTTTTTTTTTTGAGAACACAGATAATGCAAGTAACAAGATGATATCTGTAATATGAGTACACTTGAACATATAATATGATCTTGCTGTTTTCATTAGGTGCTGTAGAGTCAGTGTCCAACTCATAGAGCCTACATACAACAGGTGAAACAGTATTGTACTTCTCTACTATTCATGGGTTTTCAATGGCTGATTATTTTTTGGGAGTGGGTTCCTGGGTCCTTCTCCCAAGCCTATAGCACTTGGTGTTCCCAAGTGGTCTCCCATCCAAGGACTAACCAGGCCCAAATCTGCTTAGCTTCCAAGATCTGGCAAGATTGGATGCCACAGTGGTACAGCTGCAGGCAATATGACTCTATCCATGTAAAATCATATGTTTATTTAGCTTTATTGAATTAGTGCATCCTTCACTTCCCTCAGTTGGTAGAGCGCTGCGCTGCAGTCTCTGAGGTCCCGAGTTCAATTCCCAGCACTGCAAAAATGGGAGAAGGATCTGGCAATCCACTCCCAAGGCAATCCCGAAACAGTCAGCCATTGAAAACCCTATGAGGGTCACTATGAGTCGGACATGACTTGACGGCACCTAACAACAACAACAATCACTTCCCTAAATATCTATTATATGCCAGTGGGAGCAGGACCCAGCAATCCACTCCCAAAACACAATCAGCCATTGAAAACCCTATGAATAGCAGAGAAGAACTAACAATACTGTTTTGCCTGTGGTACATAGGGTTGCTATGAGTCAGACACAGACTGGACAGCAACTAACAACAACAACAACAACAATTATATCTCAAGTAATCTATTGTGACTGGAAATAGAAGAGTGAGTGAAACTTGCTCTGTATCCATCCTCATGGCTGATACATAAATCATCATATTTGAAAACATCAGATTTAAGCATGGCAAGTATCTGGAGGGACAGTTACTGGAATGAGCACTGGTTATCCTCAGGTTGGTAAAAATTTACATATTTCCACCCAATTTTTTTGTTTGTTTGTCTGTTTTAAGACAGGATCTTGCTGTATAGCCTGGAACTCACAATGTAGACTAGACTGGCCTCAAATTCACATCAATACTCCTTCCTCAGCCTCCTGAGTGCTGGGATTATGGGTGTATACCACCATGCCCACATATATATACATATATATATATTGGGAGAAGGATCTGGCAACCCCCTCCCAAAAATCAATCTGCCATTGAAAACCCTATGAACAGCAGAGAAGCACTGACAATAGTGTTTCCGCTGTCGTACAGAGGGCTGCTATGAGTCGGATACCGACTCGACGGCACCTAATAACAACAACAACATATATATATATATATATATATATATATATATATATATATATACACACACACACACATACATACACACATACACACATATATACATACACATACACACATACATACATATATGTGTGTATTATGTATATATATGTTGTTTTCTGTGATTAATTTTTTATTTTTAGAAGATCAAAATAGCAAAATGCTCATTTTGGAAAAGCAAGAGTCAATCTAAATTTAATTAGAGTGATAATGAGAGAACTTTACAATCTTCAGTGAAAGAAAGAAAAATAAAGGGGACACATTTATGATTTTAATGTCGATAGAGTCTCTGGTGTCTGCAGCCATACTACCCTGTCATCCAATCCCATCTGGTCTCAGAAGCTAAGCAGGATCTGCCTGGTTAGTTCTTTGATGGGAGACTTCCTGGGAATACGAAGTGCTGCAGGCTAGGGAAAAGTACCTGGAAGGCCACTCCCGAAACAATCAGCCATCAAAAACCCTATAAATAGCAGAAAAGCACTGACAATAGTACTGGGCATCGCACAGTGTTGTGTAGTGTTTTGTTCTTTTGTACCTAGGATCACTATGAGTTGGACTCTACTCAACAGCACCTAACAACAAGGGTCTCTGTGATATCTTCCTTTTTCATTCCTTATGTGTAATTTGTTTTTCTTCTTTGTCTGGCAGAAATTTAATAATTTTATTGATATTTCCAATGAGCCAGCTTTTTGGTTCCCTCCAGTATGACATTCTGAGCTACCATTGAACTTTGTGTCTTATTTATGTAGAGAGTCAAACCAGAAGAATAACTGCCTGCATTTGCTCAAATAATAAAGCCATATGTGTTTTTGATTTTCGTTTGTTTTTATTTTTTGTTTTCGTCTTTTTTTTTTTTTTTTTTCAGTACTGGAAATTGAACCCAGGGCCTGATACACACTAGCGAAGCACTCTACCACTGAATGCACCCCAGCCCCTTTTTATTTATTTATTTATTTATTTATTTATTTATTTATTTATTTGAGACAAGGTCTCACTAAATTGCACAAACTGCCTCTGGCCTTGAACTTGCAATCCTGCCTCAGCCTCCCAAGTCTCTTGAGATTACAGGCATGTACCATTTTTAATGATAGAATGGTCACTTTTGGTAGAGGCTTTCTGGAATGTTTTTATGTCCCCATTGTCAAAATACCAGCCAGTATTGTACATTGTACTATTCAGTGAAACCAGGGCAATTCTGATTGCAAATCTGTCTATAGGATTTCAGAGTAGGTGCTACAAATATCTCATAGCATTTTTTTGTTGTTGTTGTTTTGCTATTTTACTTTTATTTCCCCCCAGTACTAAAGGGTTGAACCCAGGACCTTGCATATGCTAGACAAGTGCCCTACCACTGAGTTGTACCCACAGCCTCCTTTTTTATTTTTTATTTTGAGACAGAGTCTCCCTAAGTTGCACAGGCTGCCTCTGGCCTTAAACTTGTGATCCTTCTGCTTCAGGCTCCTGAGTCACTAGAATTACAGGTATATGCCACAGCGCCCAGCTGTTTAACTTTTTTTTTAAATTGCATTTGCACAAGGAAACATCAGCCTTAAATTGCTAATAATATTTTGTGCCTCCCTATTGAGAGCATTTGTGGTTCTTATGCTGTTTCACATCTTATTGTGTGGACACACGTAGCTAGAACAAATTTAAACAAGCATGCTGAGGTTTGTGGCCTAAGTAGGGGTTGGCTAAGTTTTACTTCTAGTAATAACAGCATATGGAAGAGAGGTCAAGACAGCTCCTGATGAAGAGCAGAGCTTTGCATCTTGCAGAAAGCACCTGGATTTCTGGGATGTTCCCAAGAACTCTCCGCACTCATCCCAAGAAATAATGATGCAGGCCACTGACCCCCTAATCAAGATACACACAATTAGCCTGGGGGTTTTCTGAGCAGGTCATTGACCAGTACTGCTGTGTTATTACCTCAAATTATACAGGCTGTTATCTAAACTAATGTTGAAAATAATTTGTTGTTAGGTGCTGTTGAGTCGGGTCTGGTTCATAACGACCCTCACGGGGTTTTCAATGGCTGATTGTGTTGACATTGTTTCAGGAGTGGGCTGCCACATACTTCTCCCATTATTGTGGTGCTGGGGATCGAACCCAGGTCCTCAGAAAGTTCGGAGAAGCACTCTACCAACTGAGCTAAACCCTAGCCCTTGAAAATAATACAACACATAAAAGGTTTAAAACACAAACAATAGTCATGAATCAACAATTCTCACTTCCCCCAGCCACTCTGTTCCAACTCTCCCAATCACAGTGGGCACCGTGTAGCTTGTCCTACCCTTTCTTGTGCTGTTAGAAATGTCTCACATGGACCAGGTGTGGTGGCTCATGCCTGTGATCCCAGTGACTCAGGAAGCTAAGGCAGGAGCATCATATGTTCAAGGCCAGAGGCAGCCCTTTGAAGACACTAGAGAGTCCTTTAACCCATTCCAGGCCGGGCCCCCAGGTGTGAAATGCTGCTTTCCTTCACTGAAAGGCTCAAACCTCACTATAAAAGTCACACTTAGGTTTAGGTCTGGGCAGGAGCCCTTCACTACTGCCCTCCTTTACGTCTCGAAGGGAGTCTATATGCTCTACTATAGTTTCTGTGGCGGATATAAAATCTCTTATACTCTGAACACAAATGAATGGAGGTACCCACTGCTGCTGGGGAGGCTCTGCCATTGGCTGCAGCCAGCCTCCCGGTCCCATGCTCCCGACACTCCCAGCTCACTTCTCGGACCTACTTCCCCCGTCTCACAGCAATAACAGGACCAGGGGTCAGAGGCCTGTCCAGCGAAAGAGGGAGAAGAGGAGCAGAACAGAGGTCTGGCTCCCCATTCAGCGGCGCTCCTTGGCTTGGGACTCTCTACATGAGGCCACCAGGGGGCAGTGAGTGACTGGATTTGGAGAACATCCCTAGTGTGCTTTACACTGCCCTGGTTTGTTTGGGGTTTTGTTTTGGGGGGGGTTGTTGTTGTTGTTGTTGTTGTTTGCAGTACTTGGGGGCTGAACCCAGGGCCTCGCACATACTTTGCAAGTGCTCTACCACTGAGCTGCTCCCCAAGCCTATTTTTTATTTGTTATCTTTTATCTTGAGACACGTTCTGGCTGATCACACAGGCTGCTTCTGGCCTCAGACTTGCAGTCCTCCTGCCTCAGCCTCCCAAGTCACTGGGATCACAGGCGTGCACCCCCTGTGCCCAGCCGGTTTTGCTGGGTTTCTTGATGTACTCAAAAGAAAATGAGGCAAGCTGTAGGGAACAGGCACACTTATTTGCCTCATCCTCCATGTCCTCCACCCCCACTCACATTGTTCTTCCTTCTCTTCAATTACAGTGAACTCCTCAGGGCTCTCAATAGATTCCACATGAGAGAAGTTCTGACATCTGGAAGGAACAGAAAAACTGTGCATGTCCAGAGCCACTCCAAACAGGAATATTGCTCTCAGAGAAGAACCAGACTGCTCTGGGCCCCTTCCAACAGGGTGGGGCTCAGCCCTCCAGCTGCCGGCCTGGCCACACAGGGTTGCTCAATACAGTTCATCAGCACCGACTAGGGTCAGAAACCAGGGCAATGCTATGAAAGAGCAGGGCAAGAGAAAGATTTCATAACATTAAAGATGTAACTAGTCATGTGCCCCACAAGGGTGTTTGGATCCATGGTGTACTGCAGAGACAAAACTGGACCCAGAAGATTGTGTGGCCTAGTGAGGTCTCAACCAACATTATCTGCTTAGGTATACACTATGATGTTCCCAATCAACGCCATGGAAGTAGTGGTCAAGAAATCAAAAGACGTATTGCATTGGGAAAAGCTGTGGCAAAAGACCTCTTTAAGGTGTTAAAAAGTAAAGATGTCACATTGAAGACAAAGGTGTGCCTGCTCGTGCCATGGTATTTTCAGTCACATCATATGGTTGTGAAAGCTGGACATTAAATAAGGGAGACAGGAGAAGAATTGATGCTTTTGAATTATGGTGCTGGAGATGAATATTGAATATGCCATGGACCTCTGGTCTTGAACTCACCATCCTCCTGCCTCAGCCTCCTGAGTCACTGGGATTACAGGTGTAAGCCATGGCACATGGTATCCTTTTTTTATTTTTTATCTTTACCAGCGTTCTCCTTGGAAGGATGGCTAGACTGCATCCTAGGTATTTTGGACGTGTTGTCAGGAGAGACCAATCCCTGGAGAAGGACATCATGTTTGGGAGAGTGGCAAGTCAAAGAAAAAAAGGAAAACTGTCAACTAGATGGATTGACACAGTGTCCGCAACAATGAGCTTAAACATAAGTAAGATATCTAGAAGAGGGAATCGAAGATTGGAGAAGACAGGAGGGGGAGAAGCACCAATGAGGAGGGATGGAGGGGGAGAGGTCAATTTCAATGTAAACTGCACACCTTTATGAGTATGTTGGGAAAAAGGGGGAAGATAGAAAAAATAAAGCCTACTAGAATAGCTAAAATAATTTTTTGAAGTAGTAATAATACCAAAGGCTGGCAATAATGTAAGTGGACTAGATCACTCATCTAATACTGCCGAGAATGGAAAAAGGTAGATTAGCATAGAAAAAAGTTTGGACTTTTATCAAAATCGGGATGCATGTGTACAGATAAATATTCTCACAAAAAGATACGCAAGTAGAAAGGAGACCATTGTTGGGAGGTGGGGATAGGGGAGGAAGGTAATGAGAGGGTAAGGGGGAAGTTATATGAGCAATGTACAATGAAATACATGTATGGAAATGTCAGAATGAAACCCATTAAGTTGTACATTAAAAATTACCAATAAAAAAACAAAAAATCATAAGATCATGTGCCTGGCACAGAATCGGAGAGCGTTTCATTCTGTTGTACATAGTAGGGTCGCTATGAATCAGTCCTGACTCAACAGCTCCTAACGACAACATGATGTTCACCTAATGAGGAAGTCACCTGAGGACACCTTTCTCAGAATTGATCCCATTCTTACAGGGCATGTGACTGTGTAGCAACTTCTGGATGAGACCAGATCCTTCAGAACGAGAATGATCAAAATGGGAAAGAGAGGAGAAGAGCTGAGCTCAGGAGCTTGTGAGCAAGAAAAGAGAAACTCAAAAGGCCACGAACGAGGAAATTAATTACAAACAATTAGCTGCCCTCTTCTCCAAAAATGTAATCTGTGGAGCGACCAGGAGCAGTGGCAATGATGGGGTGGCCATGGGAAAAGAAAGGAGAGTTAGTTAAGGAAAACTCAGGCCCCTGCTGCTCCCGGGACTGTGTCAGCCGACCTCAGCATCCTCTTTTATCCTATCTCTAGGCCTGGGGCACTTCACTCCTACAGGGAGGGAGGGGGTCTCTGATCTCCAACCTACTGTCCCCACCCTCCAGTTCCTTCACTGGGACCAGGAAGAGACTGTGTTGTTCTCTTCCTCCAAGAGGCTGTTGCTGTCTTCATGACTTTCTGTTCATAATGCTGACTTTGCTCCCTCCTCCCCCCTTCACTGCCTGTTTTCTTTCTCCTGAGTAATTCTCCTGTCAACAGCTACCAGCCAGATCATTCTCCAGCATAAGCATCCAAAATAGGCTCTCTCTCCACTCCAAGAAACCAGTGAATCCCTTCCTGAATCCAGAACATTGCCATGGGCCTGGGGCTGTGTTGGGTCCCATGGGAAGTAATGACAACCAACTTCACATAATGAGTGACTGTTGTATGCCTTGGATTACCTGGAGTAATTGGGGAACATTTAATCCTTATCCCAACTCCATATATTTTCTGAGCTAACAGGAACTATAAACCCAGGATTAGAGGTGACATGACTTATCCAAATCCCCTTACTCCACAAGTAAGGCAAGGAATTGGAGGCACATATATAAGTGATGCCTGCAGCTGTACCACTATGGCATCTGATCCCATCAGATCTCGGAAGCTAAGCAGGGTTGGGCCTGGTTAGTACTTGTATGGGAGACCGCCTGGGAACACCAGGTGCTGTAGGCTTGGAAGAAGGACCTGGCGACCCACTCCCAAAAATCAATCAGCCATTGAAAACCCTATGAATAGCTGAGAAGCACTAACAATAGTGTTTCGCCTGTTGTATGTAGGGTCATTATGAGTCAGACACCAGCTGAAAGGCACCAAACAACACCAACAAATAAGTGACAGGCTGGGGTTTAGCTTAGTTGGTAGAGTGCTGCTCCATACTCTCTGAGGACCCGGATTCGATCCTCAGCACCACAAAAACAGGAGGACATGGCAATCCACTCTCAATGAAATCCTGAAAACAACCAGCCATTGAAAACTTCATGAGGGTCGCTGTGAGTCAGACCTGACTCGATGGCACCTAATAACAACAACAAATAAGGGACACCTGCCAGGGTTTGTGCAGAGCCATGGGTGGACTGAGAGGGAAGGCCACCGGGCAGGCTTAAGGCCAGGGCCTGGCAGAGTACCGAGACACAGGGCACTATTAGCCTCGTGCTGTGGGTCTGGTCAATTCCATGAGATGAAGCCAGTGGGACCATGGGGGCTGGTGTGCAGTAAGCTCAAACCCCGTTGTGTACCTTCTCCAGGGTTCCTGTCTGGCCACAGGGGGGATCAGGACACAGGCTTCACAAATGGATGTAAATTCAAGCCCTCAAGCTAGGCGAAGGGTGGAGGCTGCCATGAGCCCTGGTTATGCTTCTCCCTCACTCCTCTAGGATTCTGGGACAGTCATCTCAGAGGACATATTCTATTCTTGACCTCATCCAGCCCTGGCAGTGCCCTGTAATCTGGGAGTAGACAGTGAGAGCAAGGAAGAAGTTGCCGTCCGAAGGGCAGAGGGCACAGGCTGACTTCTCTCCCACCACCCAGCACACGCTAAGCAAATTCCATCTCCAGGCTCAAGTCTGTGCCTGTCTGAGAGTCCTGCCCCCCAACATGCCCTGCCCTGCTGCCTTCTGCCATGTGAAGACTCGGCAAGAAAGCCATCACCAGACTGAAGGTTGGCACCTTAAACTTCGACTGCCCAGCCTCCAGAGCTGTGAGAAATACATTTCTGTCCTTTATGGATCTCCCAGACTCAGATATTTTATGAGAGAAACACAAACAGATGAAGACAGCAGTCAGTGTCAAACCCAGAAAAACAAAAAAATCACTTGTGCTTAGTTCCCAAAAGCAATGACCAACCAAAACCCAAGATTTTAGCTGGGTACCATGGTACATGTCTGTAATCCCAGCTGCTCGGGAAGCTGAGGCAGAAGGATTGCAAGTTCAAGGCCAGAAACAGCCTATGAAGCTTAGCAAAATCCTGTCTCAAGATAAAAAATAAAAGAGGGCCTGGAGGTGCAGCTCAGCAGTGAAGCACCTACCTAGCATGCGAGACCCTGAATTCAACCCACCAGTTGTGAAAACACACCCAAAAAATAAAAAGTAAAAACCACCAAGGCTTTGACGTTTGCTGTGGCAAAGTCAGAAAAGAAATCTTCTTGAAAAGGTCATCTTTAAATCCCAGAGCAAGAAAAGACAGTTACGAACAGCACACTCAATGCCTAGGAACACAGAACCACCTGCTACGTGTCATTAGGGTGAAACAATAAATCAGACTTCCATATCTGTTCTTCCTTTCCTTTCCTTTTCTTTCCTTTCCTTTCCTCTCTCTACTTCTCCTTTCCTTTCTTTCCTTTCCTTTTCCTTTGTTTCTTTCTTCTCCTCAGGCTCCAAAGTCACAGGCATAGCCCACAGTTCCCAAAACTGGCCCCCATTTGGGTCCAATCTGGTGCATTGCTACCCACCTAGAAGATCTTTCTCCTTGTGTACAGAGTCTTCCAAAGTCTTCACAAGAAAGTCTTTAGAAACACAAATATAAATAATGAGTTTTTATGGAATGACACTTCTGTTCCTCTCTACACCAGCTGAGGCCATGCTGGCTGACACAAGAGCTCCCTGCTGGTTTTTCTGGGTTCTCAGACCCTCCCTGGACTCTGGACTGTTAGGCCTTCAACAAGAAGTTGTGATCAGTTGAAGCCTTCCAATGACAGAGGAGCTGAAGGGATTACCATTCAGCTTCTCACATCCTCTGGTCCATCCTCACTCTCACCTCCAAAGACATCAGCCTGAAATTCTAACTTCACACACATCAAGGTGTATGAGTCCCATGAACAGGCCTCAGGGAGGGCTCAGAGCAGAGGCCTGCAGAAGATAAGAATGTTCTGTCCGGCTTATGAACATATGGCTACTGGACATTTGAAATGTGCCTAGTAGGAGAAGGTTCTGAATGTTTAATTTTGTTTATTTAAATTAATTTAAATAGAAACAGCACAATTGTGTTGTGGCTTGCACATTGGATGCGAAGACCTAGAGTTCTAAGATGAGGAAGACATGACTTCTAGTCTCTTGCTAGAATCAGGGCACCTCTGCACATAAAGCCCCCAACAGCATTCCATCTTTCTCCTCATCAAGATGCCTCATCAGCAAGTGCGGCATTCCACAGCCCATACCATATTCTGTTTCTCTGGTGTCTTCCTGTAGAGAAAGAGTCAGACTGAAGATCAGACCAT
The DNA here is from genome assembly GCA_007922755.1 of Pedetes capensis. Lineage (NCBI taxonomy): Eukaryota > Metazoa > Chordata > Mammalia > Rodentia > Pedetidae > Pedetes > Pedetes capensis. The sequence continues at coordinate 27,703 of VMDO01021105.1, forward strand.
GCTGTGTCCTGTGCATGAAGATCTCATGTTCACTTGTTGACATTTGGATACCAGATTGAGGAACAATAGTTCCAAAACAGAGCAAAGTTACTCAGGCCAAAAGACGCAAGCTCTTTATGGGGGATGGATAGCTTAAGTCTAGTTTGCTTGGAAATTACAAAATTCTCTCCTAAGGAAAAGAAATGCTTCTGAGGAAAAAAGCTTTGTGCCAGACCATTTGTAATAATGCTGTAACTTTTTAATGTGGTCTTGAATTGGGTCTCCTTTGGTAATAGATTCTCCTTTAAAGTTCCCCCCACCCAGGAAATCATATATCTCACCAATAATATACAAGTTCATATTCTCATTTTTTTTTCAATAGTAGTGGTTGAACCCAGGGCCTCTCACATGATAGGAAAGTTCTCCACAACTGAGCCACCTTTAGCTCCTTTGTTTGTTTGCTTGTTTGTTTATTGAAATATCATTTTACTAAGTTACACAGGCTACCTCTGGCCTCAAACTTGTGATCCTCCTGCCTCAACCTCCCAAGTGGTTTGGTTGACTGGTGTGTGCCATAGTGCCCAGCTATAGTTCATACTTTGAAGCAATTGAGAAAGAGAGACAGCAACATATGTATTTCAGACAAAGATAAATAACCTTACCAGGGCATTCAGAGGGTCCTCCTTATCTGTGTTGTCACAAGCAAATGAGTCTAACAAGACCCTGGAGGGAGCTAGGAGGAGAGAGTGATAGTACGTTCAAAGTGTTGCTCATGAATTATTGTTGTTATTAGGTGCCATCAAGTCAGATCCCAGCCCAAGGCTGTGCCTGTATGAGAGTCCTGTCCCCCCAACATGCCCTGCCCTGCTGCCTTCTGCCATGTGAAGACTCGGCAAGAAGGCCATCACCAGACTGAAGGTTGGCACCTTAAACTTCAACTGCCCAGCCTCCAGAGCTGTGAGCTTCCACCTTATAGCAACCCTATGTACAACAGAACAAAACACTACTTGACACTGTGCCATGCACATAATCATATTATGGTTTGAGCGCAATATTGCAGCCACTATCTTTCTTCTCATTTTGAGTTGTGCCACATCAGCCAAAGGAGGTCCCAGGGGCTGTACTCCTTTCCTGTCAGTAAGGTCAACGACACTTTGAGGAGGCAACGCTCCCCCAGTTGTTTCTTGAATGCCTTCCAGCTTGACAGACTCATTTCCTTGCACTATATTTGACAGAGCTTCTCTGCTGTTCATAGGGTTTTCAATGGCTAATTGTTTTGGGAGTGGACTGCCAGTTCCTTCTCCCTAGTCTATCTCAGTCTGGAAGCTCAGCTGAAACCTGTCCACCATGAGTGCCCCTGCTGGCATCTATAATACTGGTGGCGTAGCTTTCAGCATCACAGCAACAGCAAGTTCCCACAGGACAACAAGCTGATAGACACATGGAGGCCATGAATTATTAAGAACCATGAGTTCATGTGGACACAGCGAGAGTACAAGGTGATGGAGAGGAGCAGTAAAAAGATGAGAAAGAGTACTTTAAACTTTCCAGCTAATGGCAACCCGATCCCCAGGGATTGCTCAGTCTAAAAAGAGGACTAACAAGAAAACTCATCCTGTGTTTCAATGACAGAGTCCCAGGCCTGCACCTGCCCATCCAGAAGCCAGGCTAAATTGCCACTATCTTCCTCATGTCTTCTTCCAACATCACATTTTCCCCCACGACCCACATGCGCTGCTACTATATTCTTCCTTCTGCAAGATTTAACACATGAGTAAAAGCAACTTTTGTTAGGCGACTGGATTGAATTCTAGGCAAAATAATCCGATGTATTTATTTGCTCATCTTTGTATACTATAATTTACACTGTTGTTGTTGTTAGATGCCGTCGAGTCAGGTCTGACTCATAGAGATCCTATGTACAACAGGCGAAACACATTGTCAGTGCTTCTCTGCTATTCATAGGATTTTCAATGGCTGACCGTTTCCAGATTGTCTCAGGAGTGGATTGCCATGTCTTTCTCCCAATTATAATTTATAAACAGAGAAAATTTGAAAATACTGACACCCTACCATTCCTATCATGTGCCATCCTGTCTTTCTCTTCTAGGTAATGTGTGTATCCATGGAGTCAGTGGCTGTCATGCTCACATTAGCACCCTCAAGACTGGGGAGACTCGTTATGCATTTTACTAGGGAGGTTGCAGCATGGATGATGGACACCAGGCTAACAACCAAGTTGTCCTTTGAATTCTTATATGTCACAGTTCTTTGAGTGTGTGTGCTAATGAATTAAAGCATGTCTAAGGCTTATGGTGACTGTGTTATTAAATACAATTTAAAAAGCAGATCCCCAATTCTCATCTGCTGTCAGCAAGGGGCTAAGGAAGAACGTGAGCACTGGCAGACGTTAACCTATGCTGTTCCACTGGCTGCCTCCTACCTCTCAGACTCTGAGCTGACCAGAACCATGTGGGCCATGTGTGTTTCATATGCTTAACAGCACCAAAATCTCTTGTTAAATGTACCTATTACAGCCAGGCATAGTAGCGCACACCTGTAATCCCAGTGACTTGGGAGGCAGAGGCAGGAGGATCACAAGTTCTAGGCCTGAGGCAGCCGGTGTAACTTAGCAACATCCCGTCTCAAGATAAAAAATTAAAAATGGGCTGATGGTGCAGCTCAGGGATAGAGCACTTGCAAAGTATTGTAAGGCCCTGGGTTCAACCTCGAAGTACCACACAAAAAAATGTACCTATTGCTACCCTTCACTATGTGACCACTGAGGCCACCTTAGAATGATGGAGAGTGTCTGGGATCTTTGTAGGCTATCATCCTTCTGCATGTACACACAGGTGCTGGAAAGCCCAGGGATGGTGACTAGTTATCCCATAGCTGAGTGATAAATACAGTTCTGGAGCCCAGAGTATCAACACTGGGGCTCAAGCCTGCATTCACATTTCCCCCTTCCCCCTATGGGGTCAAGGACCTGCATCATTCCTCTCTAACCATCTCCATCTAAAGAGTGGGGTTATTAAACTAACCTTAAGATTGGGGTGGGATTTAGCTCAGTGGGTAGAGCGCTGCGCTGCAGTCTCTGAGGCCCCGAGTTCAAGACCCAGCACCGCAAAAATGGGAGAAGGGCCTGGCAATCCACTCCCAAGGCAATCCCGAAGCACTCAGCCATTGAAAACCCTATGAGGGTCGCTATGAGTCGGATACCGACTCGACAGCACCTGACAACAACAACAACATAAGATTGGGCTGTGGTAAGCATCGAAGGAACTGATTTATGTCAAGTGTACAGTGATATGAGTTTGCTTTCTTCCTTCCTGCTTTCTCCTTCCTTCCTTCCTTCTTTCCCTTCTTTCTTGCTTTCTATCTTTCTTTTTAGAAAATTGACACTTGTATTGCACTGTATATGTTGTTATTTTTGTTAGGTGCTGTTGAGTTGGGTCCAACTTACAGTGACCCTACATACAACAGAATGAACCACTCCCTGATTCTGTGCCAGGAACACGATCTTACTTATGTTTAAGCCCATTGTTGCAGACCCTGTGTCTAGCCATCCAGTTGAGGGTCATCCTTTTTTGTTGACCCACTACTCTCCCAAACATGATGTCCTTCTCCAGGGATTGGTCCCTCCTGATAACATGTCCAAAATAGGTAAGATGCAGTCTAGTCATCCTTGCTTCCAAGGAGCACTCTGGTTGCATGTCTTCTAGGACAGATCTGTTGGTTCTTTTGGCTGTCCATGGTATATTCGATGTTCGTCTCCGGCATGAAAATTCAAAAGCATCAATTCTGCTCTCTTCTCCCTTATTCAATATCCAGCTTTCACAACCATATGACCCAACTGAAAATAACATGGCATGAATCAGGCACACCTTCATCTTCAATGTGACATTGTGACATGTTTACTTTTTAAACTTTAAAAAGGTCTTTTGCCACAGCCTTTCCCAATGCAATGCATCTTTTGATCTCTTGACTGCTGTTTCCGTGGGTATTGATTGTAGAACCAAATAAAGCAAAATCTTGGACAACCTCCATCTTTTCTCCATTTATCATGAAGTTACATAGTGACCCAGGTGTAAGGACTTTGCACTGTGGATGTGGAAACATATTTTCTAGGAAAATACACACCACACCCACAAACATATTCACAATCACTCCGCACAGACTGGTAGACACCTCCCACCCTCATGAACACAAATCCACACCATTGAAATGCTACAACTCCTTCTTGAGACTGTAGTAAATAGTCATAAATCTTCACTGGATTATCAGCTTCTTTCACCACACCCCTAATCCTCTGTTCCAGCAGGATCTGGAATCGGTCTGGCTTTCTGGACAAAAACAGGCAAGAAAGTCCTACCTTTCTCAGAACTTCAATGTTTTCTCAGTGAGTGGGTGAGATGAGAACACATAGTTTTCATTGGCTCCTGAGTCCATCTGCAATTAGAGAAGGAGAAAACTGTGAGGGCCACATCTTGCTGTGTTCTGTTTCTACAGGAGTTTGGTTCACTGTGGTGGCATTCAAAAACTGGATGGTTAATGGCACTCCTGGCAGTGGCTACAAATTAAGCTTTGTAGAGAAGTCACAAGCATTGCATGAAAGATTTCTCAAGTCCATTTTCATTGACCCATACAAACTTCCTATCAACCAGGAAAGCATGCCACTGAGGAAAATGCTCACCACCATGCTTTCTGTAGCTGCCATCGCAATAGCAGCAAATGTAGACCCAACGAAGCCAAATGACTTTGCACCACGTAAAGAAAAAAGGATTTGTCTGTACTTCAAAATAGGCAGGAGGAGTGATGAGACACTGTCATAGGATTATACAATGCATTGTGAACTCAATTGTAATTTGTTAATTCCACACTCATTAGGTTGCCTATAACTAGAAAGCCAGGGCTCTATTATATCTGATTTTCTTCTTTTGTTGTTGTTGTTTTTGGTGCTGAGAGTTGAACCCAAGGGCTTTGCATGTACAAGGCAAATGCTCTACCACTGAGCTGCACCCCCAGCCATTTAAAAATTATTTTAAATTTTGAGACATGGTCTCAGTAAGTTGTACAGACTCCCTCTGGCCTCAAACTTGAGATCCTCCCATGTCAGCCTCCTGAGTAGCTAGGATTATGGGCATGTGCTATGGAGCCCAGCTTTCTATTTATATTTCCTTCCTGTTCCACTCCTTTTCCTTCCTTCATCCACTAAGGACTATACTTCAGCAGCAACTCAGTCTGTGCTTGTTAATCAAATGCCTCTATCTACTCTAGCCCTGGGTCTAGAACAAGAAAGCTCCCTGAAAACTCTTCTGCAACACCAATGTACTGAAAGTTATCCTACGTTCACCTAGAGCCCCCTGAGGTTGTGGTGGAGGAGCTTCCAACAGACAAGCCAGAAGATGAGGCCCAACCTATTGCTGAAGTGAGGTTGTTTTTCTTTATATGAGAGAGAAGTGTGACTTTCCTGGTTTCTTTCCTTTTTAATCAACTTCAGGCATGAAAATCTGAAAATGCACATTATAGAGAACTTATTTGTGGGGAGTTGTGAAGGGAAAGTCTGTTGTCTACTGAAATCTGATTCAGGATGGCGTTCATAGATAAAAACAATAAAATAAAAATTGGGCAGGGGGTACAGCCATAGGTTCAGTCCCCCACTACTGCAAAATAGGAGGGCTGGTTATCTCCAGTCACAGAGAATATAATACTATTTCAAAAGGCTCCTCAAGAAAACTACCAGAAGTAATGAACAAATTCTGCAAAGTTGCAAGGTACGAGGTCAAGTCAAAAATCAGTTTTGTCTGTGTACATCAACAAAGACCAATGCAAAAAAAAATGTTTTTAAGTAAGCAATTCCATGTACAATAGCAGGTATTATGGTTCAGATTTTATGTGTCCCCCAAAGGCTCATGTTTTAAAGGCTTGGTCCTTTGAAATAGCTGATGGAGCTATTGTCAGATAGTGGGGACCTTTAAAAGATAGGCCTTAGTGGAGGGAATTTAAGTCACTGTGGTTGTGTAGTTGAAGGAGTAATTGAGACCCTGGCCCTTCTGCTGTTTGTTATTGCTTCCTGGATGTCATAGGGCAAGCAATTTCCTTGACCTCATACTCCCGGCCATGTTGTGTTTTCTAACTGTACCACCAAAGCCCATAAATTCAACCAATATGACTGAAACCTCCAAAACCGTGACCAAAATAAATCTTTCCATCTTTTAACTTGTTTGTCTCAGGTATTTTGTTGGAGCAATAGAAAGCTGACTAACGGCATGTAAAAAATAATACATGCAGCAACAAATTTAACCAGGGAAGTAATGGCTTGTACATTTAAAACTAGAAAATATTACTGAATGAAATTAAAGACAATCTAAATAAATGTTAAGACATGTTTTCATGAGTAGGAAGATGTCACACTGTTACCATGGCAATATTACAGCAAACAATCATATAGACTCATATAATACTTAATAAAATTCCAGTGCTCTTTTTTGTGGGAATGAAATTCTAGAAATTAGCATGGAATTGAAAGGGACCCTGAAGAATCAAAATAATATTGGAAAAGAACAAATCTGCAGGATTCAAACTTTTCAGTTTCTACATGTATGGAGCTACCTCATTGAAAACAATGTGGTACTAACATAAGGATAGACACAGACACCCATGGAGTAGATTTGAGAGTCCAGAATTAAATCAACACATGTATGGGCAAGTGATTTTTAATAAGATTTCCAAGACTTTTCAATGAGTGAAGGAACAGTATCTTCCACAAACAGGACTAGAACAATGCAAAAGAATCAAATGCACATACAAAAGAATCAAATTAAACCTCTACTTCACAGTACATACAAAAGTTAACTCAAGATGGATCAAAAATCTAAATATAAGACCTAAAACATAAGATGCTTACAAAATAATATAATATAGGCTTGGTGATCTTTCATTCTTTTTTTTTTTTTTTTTTTTTTTTTGTAGTACTGGGGGTTGAACCCAGGGCCTCGCACTTGCATGCTCTGCAAGTGCTGGACCACTGAGCTGCACCCTCAGCCCATTTTTTTGACTTTTTATGAGACAGGGTCTCGCTAAGTTATGCAGACTGCCTCTGGTCTCAAACTAGCGATCCTCCTGCCTCAGCCTCCCGAGCCACTGGGATTATAGGTGTGCGCCACCGCGCCTGGCCCGTGATCTTTCATTCTTTGATATGACTCCAAAAGAAGGAACAGAACAAAGAAAAAAATTGATAAACTAGCTAAAAAGAACGCCTAAAACTCAACAGAACTAAAGCAACGACATTGAAAATGTAAAAGTTGCTGAACAGACATTTCTCACAGCTGAAATCAGTTTAGTGGAAGCAGAAACTAGGAACATGTCCATGGTGATTTGGATGAATTGCTGGAGATCGAATGCGGACTGGCTTCACAATTTAAAACCCTTGGAATTTACAGTCTAAGAGAAGATACTATATTTTCATAGTTTTCTTGTCAAGAAGTTCCATGGCATTCCTATATGGTGAAAATCAGATAAATTTGTTGTGGGTCCAATAGAGGGGGGAATGTGCATTATGGAATAATGAGGCTGGGGAAGAAGTAACCATTTTAGAGTATTCCTAAGCTGTTCTTAGAAAGAGAAACATGCTCTCCAGAGGAAACTACTGGGGACCTGAGGAAAAAGGGATTCACCAACTCCAGCCCCATCTACACTGACTGTTTCAAAGTATAGGGAGAAAAATGAAGAAATACTTCCAAGATGACAGAAGGCAGGCCCACTATGACGAGGGAGGGGACTGGTAGGGGGGAGTAGATGATAGGGAAGGGAGAGAAGGAGTGGGAAAAACAGAGGATAAAGAGGGAGAGAATAATGTAAAATGCAGGATGCAACTCTATGAAAATACAAAAAAAAGTAAAAGAAAAAAGAAAGGAAAAACTCAGGCTATAACTCATGGTTACATATGACTGTTGTTATATGTTGATTAGAATTCTTACTTTTTTGGCTTTTTTGTTTATTTTGTTCTGTAAGATGTTTAAGGAGATGGAAGGGTAAGCAATACTTATTTGATATCTTCATAATGGACACTTCAACTGACTTATTACTCTGTACCTCACTAACATGTATAAATAAAATACTAATAATAAAAAAGAAAACCCTTTAAAATTAAAATTAAAATTGAAAATGAGATTTAATCCTAAGATTATAGCATACTTCCCTCTCCCTACCTCTTACCACCACATTAACAGGAACGCAATATGCTAATAGTCAATTACAACTGAAAGAGCAGCAAGACATTCTATTTAGAAGGGAATAGGAAGGAAAACCAGAGACTGAGGGGAAAGTAATTAAACAAATAAAGGCGAGAAAACAGAAGCCTCTAGCACCCACAGGTATAGCAAAAATTAAACAGCACTGTGCTTGCGGCCT
>VMDO01021106.1:0-36110 GCA_007922755.1 Pedetes capensis
GTTAGTGAGGCCACTCTGACATAAAGTTGTTATTCTTACCAGAGTTTGCTAAATTATATAAGAACCTAAAACATATTCATATAATTTGATTTAGAAATTCCACAAAGACTTTAAAGTGGAGAAAAAAATGGTATATAAAGATATTCATCTCAACCAAACACATGAAAACTTTGAATCTTTAGGTTCTAAGATTAAATGAGAAAGCAAAAATAGAACCCATTTTAAGTGGTTTAAGGAAAAAAGAAGGATTAATTATAAATGGCTCATGTATTTCCTGGGAGTGTGAAATCTAGGTTGAAGGCTTTTATAGTCACACTGTGGTTCACTGCAAACCCTGAACTATTTTTCATAGAACCCAAAGCTCTTATCACTAGATCCTGGATGCCAGAACTTCATCCATTAGGATCCCCAAATATGAGACGTCAACACTGCTGTCTTCAACAAATGTGCATTTGCCTATTTCTTTCATGTTACTTTCTCCCTAGGCAAAGCATCCCTCAGGAGGTTCTGATTGGGAGAGCTTGGATCACATGACTTCCACCTCCCTTACAAGGGATTCTGGGAGAGCAAAGTAAGGTTTCACACAGAGACCAGGATTTGTGTGTGTGGGAGTTCTGAATGGTAGAGCCTGGATCACATGACTCCATTCTCCTTACAAGGGATTTTGGGAGAACAAAGTAAGGTTTCTCACAGAGAAGCCAGGAAGTATGTGGGAGGGTCTGAATGGGGATCACATGACTTTATCTCTCTTACAAGGGATTCTGGGAGAGAAAGGTAAGGTGGCTCATAAAGAAGCCAGGATGTGTGTATGGTAAATTGTATAAATATGGAAAGGTTGTTCAAGTGTTGCTGGAAAACTACAAAATGTACTCCACAAAGCAAAATATTTCCAAATAGATTCATTAAATAAATTTATACCCATTGCATGTCTTATTATGGGGCCAGCTAAAAATCATATTTCAAAAACCTTTAAAAATAGATCAAAAATACATAAAAATGTCTGAAAATATACAGATGCAAAAGTATAAAGATAGAATAAGTCTATTTTTAAATGTATGTACAAGAAAAAGGAAGTCAATATAGAATGTTAAATGGAGACAAAAAGGTGTTTTATTTTCTTTAATTTTTAAATAATATACATTATTCTATATGAATTTTAAAAATCATAGGTTCTTACGTATTCAGCTACAGATACTATTAAGTTCTCATTACATTTACCCAGGCAGGGAAAATAGCAGAAAAGCCCAGCTTTGGTGTTCAGTTCTATCCATGGCTGGTGAAACCTGAAAGGGAAGGAAGTTATCTATTGTCATTCTAGCCACACACCTGGATGTAAAGCCCTTTTCATCTAAACACTTTTAAAAAATAAATTATACATTCAGCAGCTGAAACTTCATGATTACCTTTCCTTTCTCAGCGCTGCATAATCCAGTTTCCAGTCTTCCTGTTCTTCTGAGAGAGCTCTCAACCCATCACCCATATCCTCTCACTGGCAAATCCAACACCTATTTTTCTAGTCCTTAAATTGCAAATGGTCTCTGCTGTGCTGCATTTTTAAATATCCTTCTGTGCCGAGGTCCACTTCAATATTTCTGGGATACCATATTCTCTGGGTTTTCCTGTTACCCATCCATCCATTTTTTATTTGTATACAAATATTTATTTGGCATTCCATTATATTCCAGATATATCTGTGAACAAGACTGACAAAATCCTCCTAAAGGGACTTTCATATGGGGAGTGATTGTTGTTGTTGTTAGGTGCCGTCGAGTTGGCATCCGACTCATAGTGACCCTCTGTACAACAGGGGAAACACTATTGTCAGTGCTTCTCTGCTGTTTATAGGTTTTTCAATGGCAGATTGATTTTTGGGAGGGGATTGCCAGGTCCTTCTCCCAAGCCTACAGCTTCTGGTGTTCCCAGGCTGTCTCCCATCCAGGTACTAACCAGGCCCGACCCTGATGGGATCTGACGGGATCGGATGCCACAGGGCTATGGCTGCAGGCGGGGAGTGATAGAGAGGTATATTAAATAGGCAGATAAGTAGATAATCAAGGCAGTTTCATTTGATACTTCTTAACTTTCCTTTGCCGCATAGACTGTCTTCTTTTCTTCCAACAATCCTTTAACTTTAGTGCTTTTAGGTCAGGATCTTCACTGGAGTGGTTGCACTGTGTGGCTACAAAGCCCTCAAACCTGGCTTAGGCACTCCCTGGAAATATGTGCGCCATTTGTAACAAATTCCTTGTTGGCTTTCACCAGTTAAAGTGGGTCTTGTCCCATACCGCACACATTCCTATCCTTTCTCATGGTTTTAAGTAAACTTTTCAGTCTTCTTCAAATCCCAGAAGGCATATATTCTGCTATCCATCCAAAGATATCTCCAGCTGGGTTCTGGCAAGCTTCAGAGTCAGGAAATGTCAAGATACATGCATCTTTTCCTCTGAAATTACTTCTTTAGGGGGCTCTCCCCAGCTGAGGGGGTCTGTCCTGACCTGGAACTTTTCATACAATCATGGGAAGCACAGGTCCTCGATGAGGGTGTCCAATATCCCAGTGTCCCAAGATAAAGGTTTCTTGGCAGAAGTACTTTAGTTTTCATCTCTGGCCTCCCAGAACATTGCATAATATAAGTACAGGGTGAATTCTTTCTTCTGAAAAAATAGATAAATACATCCCCAATATGTGTACACTAAATTTTGGAAATTAAGTTAAAGTCTGGTGTTCCAAAGCAACTCCATATATTTCTGGAAATAGGTGTTCAAACTAAGATGCTTATCCATACATCTATAATTCAAGTTTCTAATTACTGTCGAGCTGTGGGTATCACGGTATCTGACCAGGAGCGGGTTTTCACTTTGTCCATTATCTCTTGTGTTTAGAGATCCACTATCTGGAGCCTGCTGGTCCCTCTCTAACAAAAGAAGAAAAAACTGTGTAATTTACTTCCTATTTCAAAGTAAGGTTCTGAATTTTTACTGGGAAGTCAAGAAGTATACCTTTGATTAAACATTACATGATGTATTTTATGCATGTACTACTTGACTGTATTGTTCTCAAGCATGATCTAACATCTTGGTATAGATATAGATATAGATATAGATATAGATATGTAGATAGATAGATAGATATTTGTTCTTTTTTTTTTTTTTTTGTGGTATTAGGGGTTGAACCCAAGCCCTTGCGCCTACATGCTTTGCAAGTGCTGGGCCACTGAGCTGTGCCCCCAGACCATTTTTTCACTTTTGTTTTTGAGACAGAGTCTCGATAAATTACACAGACTACCTCTAGTCTCGAACTTGCGATTCTCAGGCCTCCGCCACTGGAGCCACTGGAATTACAGGTGTGCGCCACCACACCCGGCAGCCTGTATATTTTTTTAACACCTCTTCAACCATCAGGAGAACCTATTGTATTTTCCACATTGCACTTTTTTTCCTTCCTCTTTCTTAAGGAAAAAGGGAATTCTATTTCAGCGCAGTGGCCTCATGTGAGCTGGGCTGATGCACTAACCCTCTCATCCAGCTGGTCAGTGTTTACATCCTGGTCACCCAGTGGTCTGGGAAACAAGTGGACTAGCTGGCTGGGCTGGCGTTCCCTCCTCCAGCTGAGCACCGGCCTGGGGGACATCCTGTCCCTTTCCAAGAGAGCAGAACAGCTGCCACAGGCCATGGCCCCTGCCGGGGCGGCAGGCACACCGGGGCGCTACCGCGGGACCTGACCGTGCCCTCCTCTGACACCACTTATTTCCTGCAAAGGCTGAAGTCCAGGCACATTTTATAAAACAAGTTTATCTCAACTACTAGACTCCAATTCCTGTCGATATCATCGTGTTCTAACTGCACGTACTATTCACTCACAACTTCTATATGCCATTTTCTTTTTCGGACCAACGAGAAGTTGCCTGATACCTCCCACAACCCCAGCTCTCTTCTCTGCCTCCCCTGTCTGTCTGCTTCCACCCCGTCTCTGCCTTTCTCTCTCCACTCTCCCTCTTTCCTTCTGCTCCATGCAAAAGAAAAATGGCTTGGAAAGAAAGTGCGAAACAGGTCTCATCTCCTTTTACGACTTCCAGAACGTTAAAACCACTAATAACGACAACACCCACAATATCTAGGAAGCGAGGCCAAAAGGCTGGAAAACCTGTAACTTACATCCAGGCTGTTTAAACCCCAGTACTTATCGGAGCTCGTTAAGAGAGATGGTCCATGACAGTCATCCCCACAAATGAGGAGGGGAACTTTGCAAGGTGTTCCTTAAAATAAAGAGGGAAAGGAGAAAGAGAGAGAGAGAGAGAGAGAGAGAGAGAAAAATGCACAGCGTTCAGCCACAGAAGCAGGAAAAGGGAAATAGAGCAGTTATTTGCTAAAGGTGTTCTTCAGCCCCCTTTGGGGGATTTTTGTGTACACGCTCCAGCCCCAGACAAAAGGAACAGGGCAGCTTTAGAGCCTTCGGAACTGGGGGCTGAGGAAGCCAGGGGAGAGAGGGACATGATTGATGGAGTTCTGGTTGGCTTATAAAGGGCAGCCAGGAGTGCAGGGAAATAATCAGGGAAAAGGGCGTCCCGAGCTGGCTCTCTCAGAGGGGCGAAATGAATCCTGCTCCTCTGCATTATTAAGTTGTCAGGCAGGCTGATGATGAAAATCTGAAGGTCAGGCATAACAAGAAGCACCTTATGGGGGGGGTCACGACCTTTCTGGAAGTGCTACACTTGTGTTTATCTGCACCTAACCCTTATCCACAATTCTTCATTTGATAAGAACATTGGGGTGGGGTGGGGGCGCCGGGGAGGGGCGCCTCCTCCGATGTATAAGCAGCGAGTGAAATTAGACTTCCCGTGGAACTGATTGCGGAGGTTCAATCCGCAGTGAAAGATAATAAACCAGGAAGACACACGAGGGATGCAGGGAGAAATTGTTCGCTACAGTGCAACTCAATAAAGGGAACGAGAGCTTCCCTAAATGACAAATTTGGTACAGTGGTACTAAAATCAGGATTCTCCCCGGATTTGCCGTGGCAATTCCTGCTCGGCGGCACCACTTTTTATTTACTTTGGAGGTCCTAATGGCCTGGGGCGGGGCCGGGGGAGGCTGCTTTTTGGGGATGTTTATTTCTTTATGTTCTGGTTTCAGCCAAAGATGGAAGGTGAAGGACGATCAGACAGACATGTCCTATTTGGTTTGTATTTTTTGTTTGTTTTCGAAGTAGGAATGAGAGGCTGTTCTCATGCATGCTGTCGGTGCCTGTACGGGGCGAGAGTTTATATTTCGCATTTGGAGAATCTTTTTCCAGGTGTTCTCTGTTCCTTGGGAACTGAGGAACTGCTTGGGATTCTCAGCTGGGACGCATAGACCAAATCTCTAACTGATCACAAAAATAAACATATCACTTGTAAAAATAACACTGGAACAATTCACAACCTACACCCAGGGTTCCAGGGACGCTTCCACATCTAGTTGTTTATCTCTATTTGTAGAAGGAGCATTCCTCAGATTTTGATTCTTTGGCAGCATGTAATGTGAAAAACACAGCATTTCCAAAGTCATTTACTTCTAAAGGTAGAGAAAAGGTCTGAAATTACACAGAAGGGGAAATGTTTGGTAGAATGCAGAGGGAAAAACATTTATGAGTAGAATTTTTTTTTTCTTTTGAAAAATCAAAGTAAGCTGAACATTTTACCTTTCTGGGAAGAAATGCTCCAAAATTTTGAAGGAAGGAAAATCTTTTACGATTTTCTTATACTTCTTTGGCCTTTGTCTCCTTTAATGTAAAACCCACTTTTTAATATGGTGCTTTGAGATGGGCTGATTTCCAAAATGGGAAGATGGCTACTTTTTTCTGGTGAGCGGATGATATTACTTGCTTTGACTTTTTAATATTTTTCCTGGGCTTCTGTAGCTAGTTCCATAAGCTGTTTCTTATCCCTTCTGCCCACTTCTACATACAGAAACATCCCAAATAGAAAAGCCCATGTAGAAACTAAGAAAAGAAAATCCATTTCGGTCTCTCAATTCTATGTAGGAATAAAAATACCACATGTATATAAATAACTTGACCTAGCCAACACCCTTGCCCTATACATTTGAAGATCATATCTGGGAGTTTTTCTTCACATGTATCTCTGTGTGTGGCTGAGATGAAATCCTTACCTTTCTGTACTGCCTATATTTTTAACGTCTGCTTAAAAATTAGACTTTGGGTATAAAAAAATAGCATTGAAGCATAGGGCAAAATAATATTCAGCAGCAATATATGGTCGAGATTATTTACTCATTATTTTTCTCTCTTCTTCTTCTTCTTCTCTCTCTCTTTTTTTTTTCTTTTGGAAGTCAAGATAGGTTTCTAACTGGTGAGACTCTCTGGTTTAGGCTACTTTGACCCAAATGTCAAGGGCAGCATAACCAAAAAAGCAAAACAAAAAAGTAGATGGGAACATGTCCCAATAGGAGATGTATCCATATTAGATAGAACTAGACCAACATATTTACAAGTAGAATTGAAGCTATTGAAAGTGGTCCCACTGTGAGCTTTAAGAATATGAGGCCAGCTCTCGGATCTCTACCTATTGGCCATGGGATCTTTCCTTCTTTGCTCTAAATGTTGCAGATTTGGTATATATCACGTGATCTGGGGAAATTATTGTGATAAGATCATGTCTCTGGTTCTAAGTCCATGGTGTTCCATTTTCCTGGTTTTAAATGACATTCAGACATCTGCCTTAAAACATCAGTAACGTCTGAGTGGAAGGAGGGGCCTCAACGACTCAAGCTTTAGGATTACAGGCACTGTCTCCAGACCACAGCAGTTGTCCCTTGGCAGACCAGCAGCAAGAACTTGTCAGAAATGCAGAATCTCAGGTCCTACAGAGGCCAGACCCATTCGACTGAAGTCTCCATTTTAACAAATCTGAAGTGATTTGCGTATATGCTTGGGTTTGATTGAACTAGAGGCCACTTGGTGTTTCCTTAGGCTTCATTTGGGTTAGGAGGGGGCCAGCCTGCTCTTGATTACATGCTATTGCAGGTACCTGCTACCGAGTAGTTTAGTTTCCATTGGCAAATTGACAAATGCATAACCTTTCTCCACTTGTCTTCATCCTGGCTGAGCAGAAAGCATCAAAATAGAGTTAGAGGAGGCTGGGGATAATTTTAATGGAAGCAGAAATCTCTGGAGAAAAGGAAGGCTCTATTTCTCCCTAAAGGGATTATTTAAAAGGTAACTGATAATAAACTGCCCAACAGCAAATACCATTGCACAAAGTGAATTTTAAGTTGTTACACCAACAGTAAAACTACATACTTTTTTAAAAATATCAGTTATGCTAGGAAAAAATGCATTGTATTCCCATGACACATTTTATCTGCCATTTTTTCCTTCCTAATCTTTGAATGTAACAAAACAAATATCGCTTGTTTTTTTAAAGGTACTGGAAGGGGAATGCTACCTATCCAAATACTCTTTATTTCCAACTCTACAAGAAAAGTCTACCATGACCTTATATTGCTGTCTTTTTTATGCATTCTTAATTCCATAGGCCAATCAATTCAAATCCATTTTAAATCACAATGGGCTAGAACTTGGCAGGCAAGTTAGTTGGCCAGGTGCACGTTTCCCTTCAAAATATGACAGAAGTCATGGCTGAAATATAGAGCGGTAAAAATGTCGGAGAGCTTTGCCAAGCTGTGGCCAAACAAGGCTGACTGCTATTACCAAGGGGCAGAGGGGCAAACCAGGGGTAGGGCAAGGGGGGGGTAGAATTTGGGCAGAATGTCATTGCCTAATGATCAATCTAGCTTTTTTAAAAAATAAAATACTTTACTTCTGTGCCTTCTTTAGCTACTTTTTGTGTTAAGCACAAAGTTAGTTCAGAGAAATAAAAACACAGAAAACAAATGGAAGAAGAGAGGTTAGAACCGGAAGGCTTTAACAACGGTAAGCCTCCTGCTCTCCAGTCCTGGGAACATTGGTCCGGATGACACCTCAAAATTCAGTTTCAACTGCTATCCGTGGCGTGCAGCATTGCTGTGGTACGCCGTTTACGTACCTGTGAACAGATGCTACAATATAAGGATGAAACAGTTGCTGGTCCGTCTTAGGTAATCTCCGCAGATGAAGCACTGGTTTCTTTACAGTGATTTTACTACGCCTTATTTTTACTACGCCGCGTCCTTTGAAATGATGGGAATTGATTGCACAGATCTTTTGCATATTACTGATGCGGAGCGATGTTGCAGAGTAGAACCTTTTGCTCCCCGCCACTGTGCAAAGGCACTAATTGGAGGAGGAGAAGGGCCCCCGTGGAAGCCTCTCTCCCACAGACCGGAGTCTGGAAAGCAGTCGAGCCAGGGAAGCTATCTACGTGGGCCTCTGTGGTTTAGCAGCTGTAGCTCCGTGTCCTGATTTAGCTGACCTAAAATCCACATGCTCCCTGAACACGGAGTGCTGGCTGCACGGCCCCAGGTCTCCCCTTCTTGGCCATCCACTCCTCCCCTGTTGTATAAAACAATTAGAAATGGCTGATGGTGAGGGAGGAAGCTAGAGAGCCTAAAGACAAAGAGCAGTGATGTTCTGCAAAGCCAAAACACAAAGCTTAAAACAGGTTGTGTTTTGTCCCTGTCCCTTTCAGCCATGCTGTGTGAGGTCGTTCTGACCCGGCCTTTGGACTGTTTTCCCTGACTGGTGTCTGTGTGAACACAGCCTCCGACAGACATGTGGACAGGGGCAGATCTTGTCTCCCTCTCCCTCAGAGTTGCCTTTGCCGTGGATTGACTTCGTGAGAATTTCTTCATTCCTCCTAGAAAGAATTCTTTCATAGGAGTACTATGGGTTGGATTGCTTCGGGAGTGGATTGCCTGAGTCAGACCCGACCCAAAGGCACCTAGCAATAAGAGCAACATAGTTTGGAAGGACCTGGGGTTTAGCTCAGTGGCTAGAGCGCTGCTCTATGCTCTCTGAGGCCCTGGATTTGACCTCCAGCATCACAAAAATGGGAGAAGGATGTGGCAGCCCACTCCCGCAACAATCAGCCATTGAAAACCCTATGAATAGCAGAGAGGTACCCACATAGTACTGGGCATGGCACAGTGTCAGGGAGTGTTTTGTTCTGTTGTACATTAGGTTGCTATGAGTCAGATCTGACTTGAAGACACCCAGCAACAGCATGGTTTGGATGTAGCTTAAGTATGTTTCTCATGACTTCTTGCATTGGAATCTTTGTTCCCAGTGGGGTAATGCTGAGAAGCACTGGGATTTTTAAGAGGTAGGGTGTAGTGCAAGGTAACTAGGACACTGGTGGCAGGACCTTTGGAAGGAATTAATGTAGTTCTCGTGAGACTCTAGTTTGTCTCCAGAGGGCAGTTATGAAGAAACCAGCGTGGACTTCCCTGGGACTCTAGCTTCCCGCCTGTGCACGCGATCTCTCGCTCTGGCAAATGATCCTGTATTGTTATGTTGTCTTCCATGAGGTCCCCACCAGAGCTTAGACAATGGCAGCTTGATATCCTTGAACCTTCAAAACCATGAGCTAAATGAACCCCTTTCCTTAATACAGTACCCAGCCCCAGCTATTTGGTTATAGTAACAGTGACAGACAGATAGAGGAGGCTATGTAACTTTCTCAAGCCTTCATCTTGAGTCCAGTGGAAATCTCCTCTTGGAATATTCACTGGGTGTGTGGGGGGGGAGAACGAGAGAGAAAGCAGGCCATCTGGAATGTGTCACGGGGCAGTGATTTGGCGTGAATTAGCCGCAGCACTAAAGCAGGACATTTCTCTCTGTTGGAGTCGCCCTTCTTACGCAACGTTGGGGCGCGTGAGGCAAGCTTCACCTTCTCCAGTCTTTGCTTTGGGAGTTCTGCTGTTATGCTGCCATAAAACTGTGCCGTGGCATCACGTGATCGAGAATGCAAGCAGGCCAGGCTGCCCTGAGCCAAAGACGTTAGAGAGAGGCTAGGAGATTTACTAATTGTATCTGACAGTGTCTGACAACAGGGCATGACAACTGCTTCTCCTTTCCATTTGTTGTTGTTGTTAGGTGCCGTCTAGTTGGTGTCCTACTCATAGCGACCCTCATATGGTTTTCAATGGCTGACTGTTTCAGGATTGCCTTGGGAGTGGATTGCCAGGTCCTTCTCCCATTTTTGCGGTGCTGGGAATTGAACTAGGGACCTCAGAGACTGCAGCGCAGCGCTCTACCCACTGAGCTAAATCCCAGCCCCCTTTCCATTTAGTGTGTGAAAATACTCAGGCAGAAAAAGAAATCCTTCTAGCTCACTGAAACATTTTAGGTGATAATCGGGCACATCCAGTAGACTATGGAATGCCTTTAAATCCAGTTTAGGTGGGAGCCATCCATTGTGGTACCCCTCAGGGAGAAAACGATTGGCGAAGACCCAGAAATACCTGCTGCCTCATGGCTTTCTGTGAAGTCTATAGTCAATGGGTTCCACCCAAAGTCACAACTGCCACAGCTCAGTAATTCCTCTGAATTTTTCTCAAAATATATGGACATTACTGCAATCAGGCTGATGGTTATTCATCCCCCCCCCTCAAGTTTTCATGGCAAAAAAAAAAACAGTTTGTGAGATTTGGCATGAACTATAGTGAAACTGGCTTCTCGATTGCAGGATATTCAGGGCCTTTTATCTGCAAATGTGCACCATGAATCTCCTGAGAAAAATGGCCTTTGTAGCATATTTACAGCCTCCAGGACTGTAGAACCCTTTGGGGGCCGGGGGAACCAGGTCAGTACCTTACAAAACCAGCTTGACTCAGAACACAATGGTTAGACGTTAATATAAACTCAATCTGTTGGGAACAAATAGACATAGCGATCCAACACTAACTCTACACATGGTTTTAAGTGGATGAAATTCAGGCACTTTGGATGATGATTTTTGGAGAACTTGTTGTTATCACTTTAAGTATCGTTGTCTCTCTTGGGAGGGTAGTATGAAGACCTAAGTCATGGGCAATTTTAAGACGTAAGTAAAGACATTACGTGCATTAGCTTTTTGGCTTAACTTTTTATGAGATAATGTGGTATTCATAGTCTTGAACATACCATTTAAGCTAAGTCACCCATTGCACACATTCCAACCTAAATTTGAGGAACGTCCAAAGTACTCCTCATCCTCTAAGGCCACCATGGGTTTCTCTGACTCCTACCATGGCTCATGTTGTTGTTGTTAGGTGCCGTCGAGTTGGGTCCAACACATAGCAACCCGATATACAACAGAACAAAACACTGTCCGACACTGCCATGCCCGGCTGTATTGCCAGTGCCTCTCTGCTATTCATAGGGTTTTCGATGGCTCATAGTCTTTCCTAACTGTCAATCTCTTCACCATTCCTCTCCTCTTAAGCTTTTATTCATCTTCAAAACACCACATCAGATGCTAGGAAGAGTCCTTTGATCTTCTGCTAGCTCATCTTTTCCTCTTTACATTTCTGCTAGCACTGAACGCACATTTTTGTTTATTCCACTTAGCTTTTATTAGCTTAATTCTTGTTTCTTAAGTACTTCTGGGCCAGCTGCAGTATTAGGTTTTGCATACCTGATTTCTTAATGAATAATCTATGCAAAGATAAATACCTATCTGCCTCCATGCATACTGTACCCCCATCCCCTTGTGATCACCCCCTTTAACAATGAACTCCTAATGATGGTTACTGGAATACATGGACGATGCTAAGAATTGATGTCAAGTTGAGCGCCTGAGTGTGGTCCTGTAGGGTGATTTATGCCATCACTTCAGGGTTCTTCTGCTTTGATCAGTGCCCTAAAGGTATCTTGCATTACTATCTTGCTATGTTCATTTTTTTAATTGGTTGCTCATCTAGGCCTTAAAATCCACAAGATATTGTCAGAAAATATCCCATGCTGCAGTCTGGCACATTTCTTCTGAGGGCCAAAAGTCATTGCTGGAGTTGCAGGAAACTGTGTTGGCATTTTTTATTTTATACCAAAGTGGCAGGTGCCTTTGACTGACATTAGCTGAATTACTATCACCATTTCAGTTCAGTCCAATTTTCCTGAGCATTTATTACGGGCTAAGGTTTGTGTGACCACATGTCTGTCAACTTGTCATGCTGCGGGGCTTGCCTGTCACTGTGGTGCTGAAAGTTATGCCACTTGTATCTCAGATGCCAGCAGGGCCACCCATGGTGGACAGGTTTCAGCTGAGCTTCCAGACTAAGACAGACTAGGGAGAAGGAGCCAGCACCCCACTCCCAAAACAATCAGCAATTGAAAACCCTATGAATAGCAAGCCTGCAGCGGTAGCCCTGTGGCATCCGATCCCGTCAGATCTCGGAAGCTAAGCAGGGTCAGGCCTGGTTAGTACCTGGATGGGAGATGGCCTGGGAACACCAGAAGCTGTAGGCTTGGGAGAAGGACCTGGCAACTCCCTCCCAAAAATCAATCTGCCATTGAAAACCCTATGAACAGAAGAGAAGCACTGATAATAGTGTTTCCCCTGTTGTACAGAGGGTCGCTATGAGTTGGATACCAACTCAAGGGCACCTAACAACAACAACAACAACAATGAATAGCACAGAAGCACTGACAGATATAGTGCCGGAAAATGAGCCCCCCCAGGCTGGAGGGCATTCAAGAAACAACTGGGGAAGAGTTGCCTCCTCAGGGGAGAGTCAACCTTAATGACAGGAATGCAGTAAAGCCCCTGGGATATTCTTTTGTTAATGAGCCAAGACTCAAAATGAGAAGAAACATAGTGGCTGCAACATTGGGCTCAACATAAAAAGACAGCACCCAACAAGATTTGTGCAAGGCTTCATGGATACAACTTAATTAAGACAACTTAGTATACAATAGTGAGAAAGATACACAGGTAAAGACATTATTTCAATAAAGCATAATAAGTTCTAAGGCTTCCATATGTACCAGGTGCAATAAAAGTTTCTAAAGGAGGAATTTGCCCTAACATGAAGATTTAAAAGCCCAGAATAATCCTGGATTCTAACATTCTTAAACCCTCAGCCTATATTTCCTTGTCTATGTTTACATCTAAAGATACGAAATTAACCTTTTGTCCTTGCCCATGTCTTATTGAAAAATTCCTACCGTGGCAAAAGTCAACGTCTTCACTCCTGAAAAGTAGTTTTTGTGGTGTCCATGCCAGAGTTCTGAAGTAAAGACAAGAGGCTAGATTTTCCTCTCGCTGGAATCAGTTTTTTCTGCCCAAGTCCATTTACAACAATTAATCATTTCAGAAGAAGCCCCATTCTGCTGGAAAATCCAGAAGAGATTTGAGTTACAGTGTCACATAATAAAGCAATCGCGTAATTAGTGATACATTTGTGACTCCTTTACTGAGTAGGGGGAGGAAGTAACATGTATTACGTTAGTGTAAATCCTGACAGAGAGGATTTTTTTCCTGGGGAATTATACCATTATACCATAAAAATGTCAAGGCACAAGTTTACTCTTCCTGCTAATATTCTAAAATATTCTCTTAGGCTGACATCTCTGTCAATTAAAATTAAACAAAATTGCATTCTGCCATATACACTTCAAGTATAAAGCTTTTGAGTTTATGGCTGCTCTTTGAATTGATTTTTAAGATGGCATCTGTAAGACTTGGCTCGAACAAGATGAGGTGGGATGTATTTAAGTCCCAGTCAATTTAAAAAATGTTTTTAAAGATCATAAATTGACAGCCAGAATAGACTGCACATACCTCCAGGTTTCCCAGCTATTAAAATAAATCCAGTGATTCCTTTCAGTTGAGTGTTTGTGCTGACATAATTCAGCGCCAACACGCTGCTTCTGACTTGTTTTGGGTTTCCAATATTTTTACGGAGATTCATATAAACAAGCAAACATGTGAGCGTCGATTTCGGTTGCCCAATTTGCATTGATTTGGGAAAAATCCCTCCCTTGGTGTTTCCCACAGCCCAGCCCAGTGAGCGTGCTTTCCCACGGAACCCTGGTTCTCACAGAGGACAGGCGAAGGCAATGTCCACTCTGAGCACTTTTGGCAGCATTGTGCTGCCCATAAAACCTTCGGGGAGATCACCCTCTGCGATAAGAGGATGAGCAGAGCGAGTGTCCGTTCCAATTCCTCTGTAAGGAATTTAAGAAGCTGCCTTTGGGTTCGCCCCTCCGATCGCAGAACCTTAATGTGCAATGTTTTATTGGTGCATTTAAGGCAAGTATTATTTAATGAGCTGGAGTTTCTCAGGGCCAAAGAAGCTCCCTTATTCTCTGCTAAGCACCTTTTGGAAGCACACTGTGCCTTTGCGGGTCACCTGGTTACCACTTAAGGGAGAGAAATAATATCCTAAGCAGCTTAAAAGGATTTGTACCCTTTCCAAGAAGGTCCACAAATGGCGCTCGGGCTTGGCCGTGGGCTGGAATCATTTGGGGGTGGCGGGCGCAGCACGGGTGTTCCTAATGTCTAGATACAGGGGCAGCGGTACAGCTGGAAAAGCGGTACAGGTCAGGGAACTCTTTTTGTCTTTAGAGTGAAGAGGCTGGGCTCTTTGGGACTATCAGACAGGGAGCTTTGGGGGTGCTCAGGAGGATGGGGCTCCCTCAGTGGTCCCTTATGAACCTCAGCGAGGTATGGGGGCAGCAGCAAGGCCAAGTCCCCACTGCTAGGGCTCCCTTCTCTAGCATTTGTTACTGCCTAGTAAGGGCTCCATGGATACCTATGACATTGTCAATGAATTAATGAGAGGATTGAAGCCCTGTGCGCCCATTCCTTAAATATTTCAGCCAGAGAAACAGAGTAGCTGAAAATGCCCAGCTGGGGCACGAAGGGGATCAGACGGCCCTCGGAGAACCCCACCAGGACTGACAGGGACTCCAGGAGGACAAGCTGGCAGAGACAGCCAGGGCCTTTCCTCTCCAGCTTTTCTACCCTGCCTCCTCTTCCTCTCCGCCTTGCCCACCCCGCAGCCCATGGGGCCACGTTTCCTCTCTCTCTCCCGCAGTTCTGCGCTTGTTGGGTTACAGTGTGGCTTTCAAGGACGCTATCCATTTCCCAGTGACATTAGGGAATCGGAGTCAGTAGAGGGACTGGGTTCAAGGGAGGGATCAGGACAGAAGGGAGGGCTGGAGACAGGGTGGACAGAGAGACAAGAGTCCAGTAGCCCCAAGCCCCTCCGAAGCGGAGGCTGATGGTGTCGCGTGGCTGAAGAGCCCTTGCCCAGCGTAGGCGAGGCCCTGGGTCTGATTCCCATAACACCAATAAATGAACAAACCAACCAACAAAGGCTCTCAGAGGCAGTTGAAGATCCGCAGTGCAGTCCAGAGCCACGTCCAAGCGACCAGCAGCCCATCTTCTCCGTACCGCGTCCGTCCTGAGTGGATAAATGAATGTCATCCACGTAAAGCTGGATTTGCAAAATCTGCCCTGCCCTGCCCAGCTCTCAGCCTGGAAATAATACACAGGATGACACAAATACCTCGAATGTTCACGCGAGGTTGTTTTTTAGCTGATTGTATATTCCTTCCCCCTCTTTCATTTCAATAAATCTTTTTTTTTCTTTTTCTTTTTTTCTTTCTTTTTTTTGCTGTACTGGGGGTTGAACCCAGGGCCTCGCACTTGCATGCTCTGCAAGTGCTGGACCATTGAGCTGCACCCCCAGCCTTTCTTTTTTTTTTTTTTTTTACTTTTTGAGACAGGGTCTCGCTAAGTTATGCAGACTGCCTCTGGTCTCGAACTTGCGATCCTCCTGCCTCTGCCTCCCAAGCCGCTGGGATGACAGGCTTGCGCCGCTGTGCCCAGCTTCATTTCAATAAATCTTTATTAGGGCCCTGCTATTGGCACAGTGTTAAGCATTTGGGATAAAACCAGGGCCAACAATTAAATCCTTTCCGCTTATGGCTGGATTCTACCAGGGGATGTGGAAGGGACAAAGTAGACTTCCGTGTATGAATGTAGAGCACAGTACACAAGTGTGTCTGTGGTGTGTAAGAAGCATGCTAGGTGGCACAAGACTTAAAGGAAAAATAAACTGGAGAACAGGGTATGGACTGTGGGGTGGGTGAGTATAGAGGAGGATATGAGAGGGAGCAGTACTTCCATGGGGCAGAGAGAGCTTCCTAAGGAGCCATGCGTATAAAGAATTGAAGAAGAGGAAGGGGCAGGTCTTGCAGATCCCACCCTCCACATCAGCCCTCTGTCAGTTTCTGTCAAATGGCATTACTAATCTAACCCACTCGTTGTTGTTGTTAGGTTCTGTGGAGTCAGAGTCAGACTCGTAGTGACCCTATGTACAACAGGCAAAATAGTATTGTCAGTGCTTAACAGCTGCTAATAGGGTTTTCAGTGTATGATTGTTTCAGGAGTGGGCTGCCAGGTCCTTCTCCCTGGTCTGTCTTGGTCTGGAAGCTCAGCTGAACCCTGTCCACCATGGGTGGCCCTGCTGGTATCTGAGACACCAGTGGCATAGTTTTCAGCATCACAGCAGCACCCAAGCCCCCACAGCACGACAAGCTGACAGACACGTGGGGCACCATAATCTTGGCCACCGGCAAATCTCCTGGCCTCTTCTTTTTCACCTATAGTCACTCTTGACCTCTGAAATCCATCCCCCCACTGCAGGGCTCTGTGTGGTCTCTGACTTCAAAACACACGTTGGATTATTTCACATTGCCCCCAGAGGCCAATGGCTTCATGCTCCCTCAGGATGGAGAAAATCAGCCCCAACGTGGTTCCCTGTACTCCCAGTGCCACCGTGCCTGTGACCAGTGACACCTGGCTGTCCCAGGGTGATTCTTAGGAGCACCCCACTTCCTCCTCAGAAGGATCTGGGTTCAGACAGTGAATTACATGGTCACTTTCTCAGTTCATACTTTTGACCAGAGAGCACCAAAGCCAATCTCAGTTTCTTATAGAAATATTTTCTGAGCAAGCAGACCTGCCTTGATTGAATCAAAAGGCAAGTGCTACCCACTTAGGAGATGTGCCTCCAAAATAGCATTTTCCAAAGTTCCTCAGAGAGAAAAGGAGGGGCAGGAGATGGGGGGGCGTGACCCAAAGAGTAGAGAGAAAAAGAGGTGGGTGACAGAAAGATGTTAGTTCAAACACTGTGTGTTTGAATGATGTGTTTTCTTTCCACCTTTAAGTTAAGATGAACTGAAAGAGTAGACCATGTTCAGCCTCTCTTTGTCTGTCCTATACCATACAAGTTATTCTAAGCCTCTGGATTTCTTTTTTTCTTTTTTCTTTTCTTTTTTCTTTCTTTCTTTTTTTTTTTTTTTTTTTTTTTTTTTTTTTTTTTTTTTTTTTTTTTTTTTTTTTTTTTTTTTTTTTTTTTTTTTTTTTTTTTTTTTTTTTTTTTTTTTTTTTTTTTTTTTTTTTTTTTGGTGCCACTGAGGTTTGAACCCAGGGCCTCGCGCTTGCATGCTCTACAAGTGCTGGGCCACTGAGCTGTACCCCCAGCCCATTTTTTTTTTTTTTTTACTTTTTTTTGAGACAGGGTCTCACTAAGTTACTCAGACTGCCTCTGGTCTCGAACTTGCGATCCTCCTGCCTCTGCCTCCCAAGCCACTGGGATTACAGGCATGTGGCACCATGCCCGGCACTGGTTTTCTTTTAAGAATCTATGTCTTATGTTATGTGAAATCAAATTTATAACCGTGTGCTGATCCATTTAGAAAGATGATATGAGCTTCGGTTTTCAGATGAGAAAAGGAAAGACATTTTCCAAATAAACAGACCTGACCTGCAGGGTGACTGAATGCTATTTGAATGCTAGATTTTTCCCCCAATTTAAATTATTTATTCCTCATTTGTGTTTGAAGACTGCTAATGTTTCAGAAGCCTGACAAACATGGCCAAGGAGGTGGTGCTTAGGGGAGCCCTCTGAGCTCAGATTCTGGAGCCAGGCTCTGGGTTTGGTCTCAACCTGACCCTTCCCGTCCATGTGATTTCGGCCAGCCTCTGGGGATCCCTTCCCTCATCTATGATGGAGAATAGCATAGCTTTAGACTCCAAACAAGCTGTGAGGATGGAAAGAGCTCGCTTCTTAAGAGTATATAAGCTAAGTGCTCTCTGGCTGATGGTCTACCCACTCACTATATCCCAAGGCTGCAGGGGATCTTTATTCTCAGTATTGAACTCCTTATATTCAGCAAATGATACACTTACATATTTTCTACTCTTTGTAATTGTTTTTCATATTATGGGACATCTGCCCATCTAGTTATTAAATACTTCCATTACTAAATATTCAAGGAATAGCGAACATAAATGATGATGCATTTAGAATTCCAGAACGACAGCCACCTGTCCTTTGACTGTAAGCTGAAAAATCACATTGAAAATATATTTCTAAGCTGGGCCTGGTGGCTCACAGCTGAAATTCCAGGGGCTCAGGAGGCTGAGGAAGGAGGATCTTGAGTTTGAGGTCAGTGGAACTCTATCCCAAAATCAAAAGTAAAAAAGAAGGGTTTGGGGGTGCAGTTCAGTGGTACAGCAACCTGCCCTGCATATGCAAGGTCCTGGGTTCAACCCCTTAGTACTGAAAAAAAATCCTTCTCTGGGTCTTTTTGATCCCCCTCCCTAACCTTTGGCTTCATTTCACTCTGCTCTGTGACTAATCTGCTCTTTCTCTCCACTTATTTCTCGAAGACATATTAATATTACTTCTGGTGTCGCCTCACTGGCTGGTGTCATGAGTTATAGATGAAGTAGATGTCACATCCATGGTATATTCCCCAAAAGTTTATTAGGTAGCTACTTGGAGATGTTGTTAGGTGCCATCGAGTCAGGTCTGACTCACAGCGACCCTCAGGGTTTTCAGTGGCTGACTGTTTGGGGATTGCTTTGGGAGTGGATTGCCATGTCCTCCTGTTTTCTTGGTGCTGGGGATTGAACCTGGGTCCTCAGAGAGTGTGGGGCAGCACTCTACCCACTCAGCTAATGCCTAGCATAAACAAGCAAAATGCATGAATGCAGCATAGTTTTAATACTTTATTTATTTTGCTGTACTGGAGGACCAAACTCAGGGCCTTGCAAATGCTAGGCAAGTGTTCTACCACTGAACTGCACCCTCTGCCGCTTTTTTAAATTTCCTATTTCGAGATCGGGGCTCACTAAGTTGTTCAGGCTGCCTCTGGCCTCAAATCTGCATACTCCTGCCTCAGCCTCCGAGTCACTGGGATTATAGGTGTGCACTACTGTGCCTGACTTACATACTTCAGAAACCAGTAGTAGGCCAGGGTGTAGCTCAGAGCACTTGCCTAGCATTTAGAAGGCCCTGGGTTCAATCCCCAGCACTCCCCCCAAAAGAACACAATTTGTTGTTGTTGCTGTTGTTGTTATTGGGTACATTGAGTTGAGTCCGACTCATAGTGACCCTATGTACAGCAGATCAAAACACTTCCCGATTCTGTGCCAGGCACATGATCTTATTTATGTTTAAACCCATTGTTGCAGACACTGTGTCAATCCATCTGATGGAGGGTTTTCCTTTTTTTGTTGACCTGCCACTCTCCCAAGCATGATGTCTTTCTCTAGGGATTGGTCCCTCCTGACTACATGTCCAAAACACATAAGACACAGGCTAGCCGTCCTTGCTTTCAAAGAGCACTCTGATTGCACTTCTTCTAGGACAGATCTGTTGGTTCTTTTGTCAGTCCATGGTATGTTCAATCTCCAGTACCATAATTCAAAAGCATCATAGTGTATACATATATTCCTTATCCAGTTTGTATTTTGAATGAACATTTTGATTGTCTCTTTCTATCTCTCCAATACCTTAAATGTACTGACTGTTTTTGCCTCACAGTTGGATCTGGTGAATAGCTTTGCATATTCCAGAACATCGTTCCTGATTTCTTGTGTCCGTCAATGTGAATTATTTATTTGGTAAATAGCCATTTCTTGATGATCTGCACATGCTAGGTTGAGAGCGCAGATACCAGCATGTTTATATCAACTTGTGATCTCTAAAAATTGACTCGGACCATCATGTAATTCTGAAATACACTCTGAGACTAACATATGCCTGTCTAGTTTGTTATTCTGAGAAAGATCCCCAGAGGAGGCTGATCTGACCTCAGAATGTTTTCCTTCATCGCTGGAGGGGGACATGTTCGGTGCAGGTTTGAACCGGTCCCCATTGTTAGCTCCGTAATTGTTTATTATGCTTCCCAGGCAGACTTCTATGATAAATAACAAAGATTTGCTTTCCATGCAGATATTTATATTTTATAAATGCAGTCCAGATTTCTCAGCTCACCCCATCCTGCAGAGGATGTAATCAAATGGGTGAGAATAACAACAAAAGCAACAAAGAAAGCTCATAAGCAACTTGACTGCGGATCCAGGCATTTCCCTGCTCGGGGCGGAGACCCAGCCAAGTCCCATGACCTGACCCATGGCTGATGGAGTCCTTCTATTCCACCTTCCTGCTGCTCCTCCCTCTGTTTTCCATGTGCAGAACGTTTCCTCAGTTTTCTCTGTTTTGCTCCCCACTCTCTGTCCCGCTTGCTCCAAACCTCTCCAGATGGCAGGGTTGATGGGAAGGCTTGTCACTACCACATGCCATCACTGCCTTCATTGCTGCCATTGTCCTGCACCCGGCCACCTGTGGGGCCACTTTTTTGTTGTTAGATGCCGTCAAATCGTGTCCGACTCATAGCGACCCTCATAGGGTTTTCAATGGCTGACTGTTTCGGGATTGCCTCGGGAGTGGATTGCCAAGTGCTTCAGTGTAGAAAGCAGAAACATCAAGAAACATCAGGACCATGTCTGCCTGGCACTCTGGGATTTTGTTTGTTTGGGTTTTTGGCTCTTTGGTTTTTTTGAGACAGGGTCTCACTGTGTAGCCCAGGCTGGCCTCAAACTCACATTGATTCTCCTTTCTTAGTTTCCCAAATGTTGTGAATATAGGCATGGCCCTCAATGCCCAGTTTGGTTCCCCGTTTCTTTATAGAAGATGTATTTGACTCTTCATTCAGTTAACGTACACTGATCTTTACCAACACTCAAGCATCTCAATACTGGATGAAGTCCTTCCAGTCTCCCTCTCTGTGCAAGTGCACTGCCTCCCCATCCAGACACCTCGGAAGGCGAAAGGCAGCTGTGGGGACACAGTGAACAGCTACTGTCCTAGGGGATAGCCGATAACATGGATTGTTCCTGTCATTTTACATAAGATGGAGCCCTGACTCCAGACCCCTGGGTCCTGACATGGCATTGCGACGCACTACAGACTCTGAAGAGTTTCCAGCATTTTTTTAAACCTGTGAAGTTTCTCTCTAAGTACATACATTTATTTGCATTTGTCGGCACAGGCTAAGATGTCATAACAAAAAAGAAACAAGACACAATGACTCAGTCAAAATAAAAGTTGATGCCGCCCATGGAGTGGTCCAGAAGCAGATGGGAGTGCGGGGAGGGGACTGAGCTGCTATAACCTGTTGAAGAACCTGTTTCTTCTGTGGTGGTCTCTGACCAATCATCTACAATCATGTAAAGCAAGGTGCTGGACTACGGAACCATGCCTGGCCAGGCAGTTCCATGACCTCTTTATAGCCCATGGGGAGAAGGAAAGGCAGAGCACGATATTGAATCAATATATCTATATCTATATCTATATTTATATCTATATCCACATCTGCCATATATACATATACATATATATATATATATATATATATATATATATATATATATGTATCTTGAGACTAGGGTTTAGCTCAGCTGATAGAGCACTGCTCTGTGCTCTTTGAGGCCCTCGGTTCGATCCCCAGCACCGCAAAAATAGAAGGACATGGCAAACCACTCCCAAAGCAATCCTGAAACAATCAGCCATTGAAAGACCATATATATATATATATATATATATATATGGGCTGGGATTTAGCTCAATTGGTAGAGCGCTGCGCTGCAGTCTCTGAGGCCCTGAGTTCAATTCCCAGCACCACAAAAATGGGAGAAGGACCTGGCAATCCAATCCCAAGACAATCCCGAAACAATCAGTCATTGAAAACCCTATGACGGTTGCTATGAGTCGGATACTGACTTGACGGCACCTAACAACAACATATATGTATGTATGTATATGTGTGTGTGTGTATGTGTGTGTGTGTGTGTGTGTGTACACATGGAAAAGTAGAGACATTTCTAGTGTTACAATAAAGGAAACAGGAAGAGCATCAATTATACGTGTGTATATGTGTGTATACGTGTGTATACGTGTGTATATGTGTGTATATCTCTAATGGGAGAAGGACCTGGCAACCCACTCCCCAAAATCAATCCACCATTGAACACTCTATGAATAGCAGAGAAGCACTGACAATAGTGTTTCACCTGTTGTATGTAGGGTTGATACGATTCGGATACTGACTCAATGGCACCTAACAACCAACATGCCTCTAATATATGCCTGTATCAATATGCATGTATGTGTGTGTTTGATATTAAAATTATTAATTTGTTACTTAAGGGAAGCAAAAAATAAATAAAGCTCTAAGTATTCTAGTGCCTGCAGCCATAGCCCTGTGGCATCCGATCCCGTCAGATCTCGGAAGCTAAGCAGGGTCAGGCCTGGTTAGTACCTGGATGGGAGACCGCCTGGGAACACCAGAAGCTGTAGGCTTGGGAGAAGGACCTGGCAACCCCCTCCCAAAAACCAATCTGCCATTGAAAACCCTATAAACAACAGAGAAGTGCTGACAATAGTGTTTCCCCTGTTGTATAGAGGGTCGCTATGAGTCGGATACCGACTCGACGGCACCTAACAACATAACAACAAGTATTCTAATACTTGAAGTTAATAAAACACATACACATATAATATCAACATTTGGCATTAAAATGGGGGCTTTGTTTTCCTTTCCTAAACTGAAACCATGATAATACAATTAAAATAGTTCTGAAATAATTATCAGGGTTGGTAAAAATGTTGGGGAGAATTAAATGGGCCCAAAAGTGGCCGTAATTCTTACCTCTTCTTGGTGTGGCAGGATTTTTTTTTAATAGGAATAGTTCATTCATTTTTCCAGCTTAAAATGTGACTGGAATCAATTTAGAGTTAATTTGAAAAAATTACCATTTTGGAGAAAATACACCAAGGTATTAACCGTAGTTATTTCCGGAGCTGGGGAGTGTGTGTGAATCTTCTCTTCTTGTTGATTCTCTCTGCACTTTCCAAGTTTTGTGCAAGGAGATGTATTCCATAAATAATCATATCATTAAAATGTTAGTTAAAAAATAATATATATGGCATCATACTCCATTTGTATTCAGGAAAAACCATTGAATTTGACTAAATTTAAAAATCAACAAGAATTTCTTTTCATTCAGTGCTGCTGCTGTTGTTTGGTGCCGTTGAGTCATGTCCGACACATAGTGACCCTCATTGGGTTTCCAATCACTGATTGTTTTGGGATTGGCTTGGGAGTGGATTCCCATGTCTTTCTCCCAGTTTTTGCGGTGCCAGGGATCTGTCCTAGGTTCTCAGAGAGTACAGAGCAGCTAAACCTCGGCCCTTCTATTCAATAAACCGCCTAAATTCTGAAAGCACAAGAGACAACTAAATCACAGAAAGTGTCAGAATTGAGATTAGTTAATTGTTATCTTTATGGATTCTGTGATTCTTCCATTATTTTCTACCTTCACTCAGCATTCTCAAAAATATATTGTTTAATTTTCTGAGAAATGATATATTTCATTGGTTAAAAAATCCACTTTAAATTCCCCTTAATTTTCTCTCAGAGAACAAGATCACATTTTCCTTGCTTTGCTTTTTTTAATGTACAAGGTCTCTGTTTCCATCTGACAGGTGTTACTGAATTTAGGTCGGAACATATATTCTCCAGGTTTGGTATTTACAGGGATTTTAGAAGATTCTCACGTCCCAACTTCTTATAAATTGTAGAGACTACTTCTGTCCTAGAGATCTGTGGTCCTTCACTACCAATCTCTTTTATTATTTTATCATCCTTTAAAATCTCTTTATTTTGTCAGTGCTTACACAGATTCTCTCTAACTTCAGGAACAGATTAAGTTTGTTTCCCAAAGCCATCTATCACCACAGAGATGTTTTTGTTGGTGTTATTTTTTTGTAAATCATTCTATTATTGTAAGGTGCCTCTGGATGGCTGGCATGGTAATAGGCCACATAAATGATTTTGTCCCATATTTGCGTTGTGTATACTTTATTATAATAGTACTCTCGGGTCAAAAGCAGCCAATATTATTCCGATTAATTCCTGTCTAGACGCTCATAAATTGTCCTTAATTCGCAGAGAGAAAACGAAGACATGCGAAGCATAACCTTCCCCTGCTGCGGGAACGGCACCTGGCTTTTCTGGGCTAGACAAGGCCTGCCTCCCCGCGTCCTTCAAAGCAGCAAATTCCTGCGACGAGGGTGAGTCATTTTTTTTTCCTATGCCTGAGCCTGGTAGCCAGCCAAAGCTGCCAGTTGGCATGGCGCTCCTCAAAAGGAAAACACAAAGCCTAATCCCTCTACACAGTTTCAAACACTCATTTTATTTACTCATACTCATCTCCCCAGAAGGGAAAAAAAATAGGAGGAGAAAAATAGCTTGCTTAATCCCAATACTAACACACCATTGATTCACATTCATGTTGGGTATTTATTGACGTGCGTGGCATACGATGGAGAACATCATTTGGGCTACTGTGTTCAAGGGACGAGATGAAGCGCAGAGTTGAGGCAGCCCTAATTTTATGCAATGTAGACCCTCCAAACACTGCACGTGGGAGAGAAAATGCATGACCTAATGTAAAACCAATCGGGAGAAGGACCTGGCAACCCCCTCCCCAAAATCAATCTGCCATTGAAAACCCTATGAACAGCAGAGAAGCACTGACAACAGTATTTCCCCTGTTGTACAGAGGGTCGCTATGAGTCAGTTACTGACTCGACGGCACCTAACAACAACAATGCAACACCAAAGGCTTACCAAACGGATTTCTCTTCAAGCTAATCGTGCCTGGGGACTATCTGTCCTCAAAAGCCCACCGTGATTTCCTAAACTTGTATGATGAAATTAACTTCCCTGACTTCGCAGAGGCTTTCTGGGTATCTCATTAGCCAACTGTAAATGCATTTGTGCTGGAGAGCGCAGCCCAGGGTTTCTGTCTCATGACATCCAGCATCCAGCGGTTTGAAATTTTGCAGGTGGTGTAGAACGCTCTAGGCTAACTCTGAAAGGAGCTGGAGTATATACTGCAGAGCAGACAGCATCTACGGATTGCTAGCATATGGCTCCTTGAGAAGAAAGCAGACATGAAAAACGCCGCCCTCCTTGCTTGGCCCCTTGGAGGTTTTTATTGCCTGGTGGCAGCTGTATTTAATAAAATATTAGTAGTCACTTGAGGCTTAAAGGTGTAACACAATTCCATTTCAATATAACAATTCCATAAATTCAAATATGAAACCTTCATGGAAGCATGATGTAGCTATAATTAAAGAAAACTTGGTGTGTGCTTTTAAAAAAAACCGAATGGACGACGTTCTGTACCTGTAACCATCTATAAAGTGGAGCTGCGGGCGTTATTCACACGTGTGCCAGCTGGGTGTGGTTCTCCAGGCCGCCATGACAGAGGCGATGGCTTCGTTTCTGCCTGTTTTTAATTGTTATGTGACCATCACAGTGATCTGCCCAAGGTCTGGACATAAATGGTCTTCCTCTTCCCATTGCATTCTTTGTGCTCCTAGATTTTTTTTTTTTTCCTGGACATCAAATGTTGGAAGTGCACAGGGAGCTGCCAGGCGCCATTAAAAAAGAGTTAAACTTCATTGATGTTATTTGCAAGTTTGTAAAGGAACAAAACTCGGCCTTAAACGTCTTGCTCAGATTCTGTTCTGGCAGAGTCAGGGTCCCGGAGAAGCAGAGGCTTTAGGTAGGAATCCGTTGGGGAATGGGGGGCATCGCCACCAGAGGTGGGGTGTCACTCTGGCCAGGAGCTGAGCCCCGTGGTCAGAGACCCACTGCAGGTTAGTGAGTAGGGTATTGATGGAGCGCCGCACCACCGGGGCAGGGGAATTACACTCACGGCTACTCTGAGAAGCCATTGGAAAGGCGGGCTCAGAGAATTACACTCACGGCTACTCTGAGAGGCCGTTAGAAAGGCGGGCTCAGAGAATTACACTCACAGAAGCCGTTAGAAAGGCGGGCTCAGAGAATTACACTCACGGCTACTCCTTTCTTCTTGCTTCAAGGACAACGCCAACTCCAAGTGCTCTTCTACAATCAGTTCTCTATTGTAGTTCTCTTATCTGTCTGTCTCCAGACAGTCGATGTTGTAGAACCTGAGTGCCCTATGCACCTTGCTTATAAACCATTATTGGACCAATCAGAGACTGTCAGGTAATTTCAGGTGACTGTGGCTTAACCTATCAGGTGGAAGATGCAAATGAAGCATGGACTGGGTGACTAATCAGGGATGTTCCTTAACTGACCAATGGGGGGGGTCATTGGGTAATTATGTAATAGCCTATCAGTCATCAAGGGGCTTAAGGAAGGTAGTTGGATGCCAGAACCATCTTGGTGGGCTCGACCCCAGAAGGCTTGAGTTAGAGGCCAGGATGTAGGGCAGAGGTCACTGGGGGCAACTTGCTCTGGAAATAGATCTTAGGCCCCCAAGGGGGCCAGATAAGCCTTGAGGCCAGCTGCCTCTCTAGGCCATATCCCTACATTGGGGTGCTGCTATGGTTTGGATAAATGTCCTGCAAAAGCCCATGTTCCAGCCTGCGGTGCTACTGGGAGGCAGTGGAACCTTCAGGACCTGGAGCCTGGGGAGAGGAATTTAGGTCATTGGGTGGGGGGTGCCCTTAAAGGGACCCTACCCCTTTTCTTCCCCTTTTGTTCTTGGCTCCCTCCATTCTGTGCTTCCACCAGGATATACTGCTTTGCCACAGACCCTAAAGGAACAAGTTGACTGACAATGGATCAAAATCTCCAAAACTATGAGTCCCAATAAACTTTTCTTCCTTCTCTCCCTCCCTCTTTCCTTCTTCCTTCATTCTTTATTTTCTTTTTCTTTTTCTTTCTTTCTTTTTTTCTTTATTTCTCTCTTCATTTTCTTTCTTTCTTTCTTTCTTTCTTTCTTCCTTTCTTCCTTTCTTTCTCTTTGGGGGAGGTATTGGAGGGTTGAACCCAAGGCCTCACACATAATCTGTAAGTGCTCTGCCACTGAGCTGCACCATTAGCCGACTTACTTTTATTTTTTA
This sequence comes from Pedetes capensis, assembly GCA_007922755.1. NCBI lineage: Eukaryota > Metazoa > Chordata > Mammalia > Rodentia > Pedetidae > Pedetes > Pedetes capensis. Next base: position 27,189 of record VMDO01021106.1, read on the forward strand.
CCTTGAGTCAGGGTTTGCTAAATTCCACAGGCTGCCTCTGGCCTCGAACCTGGGATCCTCCTGTCTTCACCTTCCTAGTTGCTGGGATTACAGGTGTTCGCCACTGAGCCTGGCTCCTTTGCTCTTTTTAACTTGATTTGGCTCAGGCATTTTGTTACTGGCATGGAAAGCCACTTTTATTAATAAGTTTATCTAGAAGCCACAGGGAATCAATCCTCTGCAGGAGAGAGTTTGCACCTTTTTAGACACACAGCAGAGGGTCTAAGGGAAACAGAGCTTGGGGAAGCTCTTCATGGGAGAGCCCATTTCTTCCCAGGGGTCAGGTGTGCCCACAGTGCAAGCAGAAGTTGCAATAGCCCCCCAAAGGCACATCCACCCCACCACAGAGTTTTAATTGCTTGTGGTTGTTGTTGTTGTTAGGTGCCATTGAGTCGGTGTCCAACTCATAGTGACCCTATGTACAATTGGGGAAACACTATTGTCAGTGCTTCTCTGCTGTTGATAGGGTTTTCAATGGCTGATTGATTTTTGGGAGTGGGTTGCCAAGTCCGTCTCCCAAGCCTACAGCACCAGGTGTTCCCAGGTGGTCACCCATGCAGGTACTAACCAGGCCCAACCCTGCTTAGCTTCAGAGATCTGACGGGATCAGAAGCCACAGTGCTATGGCTGCAGCCTTTAATTGCTTAGGACGGCATATTTAATATGACATTTAATTGCTCCAGCGTGTACACATTCTCCAGTTTTCCATAGTCTCCATAACTTCCTATCAGCTTTTAGTTGCTCAAGAACCAAGGCGACAACTAGGCATTACCTCTGATAGAAGACGTGGGAAGAGAAGAGACAGGGAGGGCCATGAAGGAAGTGACATGAAAGGATCTCAGAATCAGACAAAGGCAGTGGACTCTGTGATATAGGGAGGGCACCAGGAGGGTGTCAGGTGGGGCAACTGAACGAGTGGGGAAAATGATAGGCCAGGGAGTTCAGGGAGTCTAGCTCAGAAACCTTTGAAATCACCCCAGAGACAGAATGGGGGGTGGTGAGGTTTAGACCCAAGGCAGCACCGGGGACACAGAAAGATCTGTCTCAGGCAATGTCAGTAAAGCAGAAAGAGAGGCCAGCAGACAGCCACGGAGGGGTGGGGTGTGTTAGTGAGGTGGTTGTTGTTGTCATTAGGTGCCTTCGAGTCCTGTCCAACTCATAGCGACCCTTATAGGGTTTTCAATGGCTGATTTTTTGGGGATTGCCTTGAGAGTGAATTGCCAGGTCCTTCTCCCATTTTTGTTGTGCTGGGAATCGAACTCTGGCCCTCAGACACTGCAGAGTGGCACTCTACCAACTGAGCTAAATCCCAGCCCCATTAGTGAGGTAGAAAATGCAAAAATTCCACTGCCCTGAAAGCACAGCATGGAGAAAGTTTCACATGGTCTCATATAGCCAAGGTTAAGCACAAAAATGAACAGGACCAACTAACAGAAATAGAGAAGCAGAACTGAGGGGAGAGGTGAGTTTGGTGTCAGTGAGACATCAACTGAAGGTCTTCAGCTCTCAAATGGTGAGGAGTTCCAGGGAGGGGTCTTGGTACAGAGAAGGGATTGCTTGAGTGGATGGTGGCAAATGTTCAGCTTTGTGGTGACTCGTGTCTACAGCTTTACTACCCTGACACCCAATCTGGTCAGATCTCAGAAGCTAATCAGGGTGGAGCCTGGGTAGTCCTAAGATGAGAGACCTCCCTGGGAGTACCAGGTGCTGTAGGCTTGGGTGAAAGATCTAGCAGTCCACTCTCAGAACAGTCTGCCATTGAAAACCCTATAAGTAGCAGAGAAGCACTGACGCAGTGCCGGGCACGGCACAGTGTTGGGGAGTGCTTTGTTCCATGGTATAACAGGTTGCTACGAGTCTGACCTGACCTATCACTGACACTTTGGCAAAGACAGGGGTGTAGGGGCCAGGATGGCATCCCAGGAACTTCAGGAAATGAGGCTGAAAAAAGAAAGTGAGAAAGAATAATGTGAAGGATCAAGGTGAATAAACTCAAGAAAAGGTGAAGGATCAAAAGCAAGGATCTAAGGTGCTACTCAAATACAATGTCATATTCCCAGCCTCGATGAGACCAGGAGGGTGGATTTCCAAAGAACATGGACTGTGATCAACTGCGGATGCTTTCTTTCCATGAGAATGTGTGTGTGTGTGTGTGTGTGTGTGTGTGTGTGTGTGTGTGTGTGTGTGTATGTGTATGACTCAATTCCATATTCAACCTAGTTTTAGCACAGTGAGATCTGTTCTTTTCTGACTGTGCTAACCCAAGGCAGCCTTTTGGTTTTGACACACATTTCATTCCTGTTGTCTGTTGACTGTGTTCTAATGTTCTAAGAGATCCCCCAGCTGATTTGTTTCCTGAGAATGCTCTGATAAGGCTGGAGCTCAGGAAGCAGGATTTGAGAATTTCAGAATGGAAATCAAGATGAACTTTAAAGTGTAGAATCTGAACTGAATGTGAGTCTCGAGTCATAGGGAAGAAGAACCACGTAGTCCTATCAGGTAGGATTGTGTTTGGGGCAAACTTGTCCACACACAGATCATGAGTGATGCTACTGTTGCTATGGTAACTTCTGGCTTCTTCTTCTTCTCCTTGTTGTTGTTGTCGTTGTTGTTGTTGTTGTTGCTGTTATTATTATTATTATTATTATTATTATTATTATTATTACTTCTTGCATGCATTTGTGTGTGTGTGTTTTCTATCTTACTTCAGCAGTTCTAAAATATAATAAAGGTTGCTAAAAGTTTAGTGGTCTTCCAGTAGCTAGAAGAAAAACACATATCAGATATTACTTTGAGGCCGGCGACTTTTTTCATATGTATTAAGACATGATGGAATTATTTAATTACCTTTGCTAGCAAGTTTACAGACAAGCTTCTCCCTACCATATTGCATATCCTCAAATAGGATTATTTACATCCAATCCAAGAGTGCTGACTGGTGTCATTGGAAGCTGAAGCTGCATCAGCATTTAAATTCCCACTTTTCTGGGCAAAAACCCAACTGAATGATTCAATTAAACTCGTTATGTTATATATTACCCAGAAGTTCACAATATAAAGTGATTCTCCCAGTCTGAACTCCTGCCTTTATGATTGCAATTTGGTAGCAAGACAATTTCCAAGGACTATTTTCCTTGAACTGCAATGAAAACGTCAGCCTATAATACACTTTTTGATGTGGGTTTTATGAATGGCACTCCAAAATCAACCATTATTTCAAGCACATGCAATAAATAACCTTCATTATTCATCAGAGTGTAAATATGCATTTGTGTTTGCAAATACGGTGGTTCCCTGCTCAGAGCAGCCGGCAATCAGCAGCTCCTTCACCATTTAAGGAGGTAACAAACGGCCGGCAGCCTCTTTAATTGGTGGAGCCCATCTCCAGTGTCGCTGAGAGGCACACGGCTCACTCAGCAGCATAGGTTTCCATGCTGCTCTCTGCCCAGTGCCCCCAGTGGCTTGGACCGTGTTGTAGTAGAGACATTCACCTGATATGTACCGAATGAACGAGATTTAACTCACACTCCTAGGGTCCTAGGGTCCTCTGGATATGGATGGATGTGTGTGTGTGTGTGTGTGTGTGTGTGTGTGTGTGTGTGTGTGTGTGTATATATATATATATATATATATATATATATATATATATACATTCCCAGTAATTCTGAAGGAATTTGCTGTTTCTTTTGAAATTATCAAAAAAAAAATAACCTTTTGACAGAATTAATCTATTGTGGTGTTGTCATTGATAGGTGCACTTGATTGGGGTTGGACTCACAGTGACCCAGCGTACGACAGAATGAAACACTCCTCAACACTGTGCCATGAATATGGTCTTTCTTTATGTTTGAGCCCATTGTTACAGCCACTGTATTTCTTCTAATTTTGAGTCATACCATGTATGCAAATGGAGGTCCTAGGGGCTTTATTCCATTCCCATCATTGAGGTCAACTCTTCTTTGAGGAGGCAACTCTTCCCCAATCATTTTTTGAATGTCTTCTAGCCTGGGGGAGCTCATTTTCCTGCACTATTTTTGGCAGTAAGCATCCACTGAAAACCCTGTATGTGTTGCTGTGAGTTGGACCCAACTGGACGGCACCTAACAACAATAACAACATATATGACAGTACTTCTCTGCTATTCATAGGGTTTTCCATGGCTAATTCTTTTGGGAGGGGCTACCTTGTCCTCCTTAGTTTGTCTTAGTCTGGAAGCTCAGCTTTAGCCTGTCCACCATGGGTGGCCCTGCTGGTGTCTGAGGTACCAGTGTTGTAGCTTTCAGCATCACAGCAACATGCAAGCCCCACAGCATGACAAGCTGACAGGCACATGGCAGAATCTGTGTAGACTTAGCATATTTCAGTCCTGAGATTGCAATCGTAGAGAACTTCTTTCTTTGAAGACATTATTGCTTGCTGCTTAACTTCTTTTTTTCCTTTGTTTGGCTTCTTAAGACAGATAAATAAAAATATTTTGTACAGGTATCCCAGAAATATACAAAAGCAAACCTAAGATATAAACCTTTCTTCTTTGCACGGTGGGGAGGCATATTTGTGCTCATTTTCCTGCTTCCATACTTTGGACACTCAACCTTCTCCTCCAGACCTCTCAGATCAGATTGTATTGTATTGTATTTTTGCTTGTTATTTTTTGACAATTTGACGCTTCTTATTGCTGCCTTCTGGGCTGACAAAGACCTCTCCGTGTCCCGTATGTGCCTCTGTAACTTTGCCTTCTTCACTAGAATTCTCCTGGTGGTCTGTCAAAGGTTTTATCCATAAATGTTTACTGAGTGCCCACTATGCGTCAGCCCCTTTGCTATGTCCTGGGTAATTGAGATACAAATTTGAATAATTTCATTATGGACTGAATGTTTGTGGCACTCTCTTCCACCCAACATTCGACGTGATGGTATGCAAAGCCGGGTCCTCTGGGGCAGTGGCCTATTCCATTTTTTGCTACTGTAATAGAACACCAGAGGCTGAGAAATGTATAAAGAACAGAGGTTTACTTCTTATGTTCTGGGACTGGGAAACCCAAGAGAATGGGGGCCAGCCTCTGGAGGGGCCCTCCATGCTGCTTTGTAATATGGCGTGGGACGGTACATGGTAGGAAAGTATGTGTGAGAGACAGAGAGAAAAATCACACTCATTTTTTATCAGAAGCCCACTTCCATGATAATTAATCCAGCCTGCTGGCAATGGCTAAAACCATTCCTCAGAGTGCTGCCCCATGACCTGATCACCTCTTAAAGGTCCTCCCTCTTCACGCCACGGTGACTGCTGTTAAATTTCACTGTGACTCCAAGCACAGCAGGAGACAGTCAAGGTTAGAGAACGTCATGGAGGGAGGTGTTCGTGATGGGGTGGGCAGCTGTGTAAGGAGAGCCGTGGGTGGTCCCTCTCTCTCTGCTACCATGCAAAAAATGTGGAGAAAAAGTAGCAGCGTCCATCCAGGAAGGGGGTCCTCGCCTGGCCTTGGGCTCCTCCAGGGCTATGAGGCAGTCCCATCTGGTTTAAGCCACTCTGTCTGTGGTGCTTGGTTAGGGCAGACACTACACAGTCAGACCCCACCACGTGACTCGGTGTCTCAATGCCCGGAGCTAACACCCACCGAATTCACCATAGTGCATATGGTGACCCCAGAGCCCGGAGAGGCTGCCTGACCAGAGAAGCCACTACGAGCAAATGCTTAGGTTAGATGTGGGGCCAGAGAGAGAAACAGGATTGTTTACATTCCGGGCGGAAGACACAGTGTGTGCAAAGCTCTTGCAGCCCAGAGCCCCGTGGCACATTTGAGGAACAGTGGAATGTAGCGGGATGGAGGTGGGAAGGATGGGTTAGAGGAAGATCAGAGACGGTCACGTGTTCTTTGCTAAGAAGATTAGGCCTCATCCCGTAAAACACAAACCAGATCAAAATAAAGTGCAGGTCACTCGGGATCCCTCACACAAGCAAGGGACAAGGTCACATATTTTGAGGATGATCTGTCAAGCTTTGTTGCAAAACTGTGCTGTGCACATCTCAGTCAAAATCTATCAAGTAATTCTTTAAGACAGTGAGAGGTGTGAGTCTTGAGGTTATTTTTCATGTAAGAAGTTGCCCATCTTGCCTTCTAGAAGGAACTAGCGCTTGGGTACTTGACTTGGTCCTGGTGACAATTCTTTCATCCTCAAATCTTTTCAACTATGAGATTATCTTCTGGATTTTAGAGTGATAGAGAAGAAACATAGATGCCAAACTGATTTTTTTGTGGTTATTTATAAAAATAAGTAATTCATATTTCCTTCCTGGCTATTTGTAGAATTCTTTCTTTAGTCTTACATGGTAATGTTTAAACAAATTGTGTCATGACTGATCTATTTATCAATTTCCCCTTGTACACAATATCTCTTTTGAATCCATGGAGGCTTTCCCCAGCCCTTCAATTTTGCTTTTTCTGTGCTTTTGTCCCCTATGATTTCTGTGTAGCTTTTCTTCAGTTTTTGCTTCAATTCTTCTTTTCTGGTCCCTTTCATAAATACCAGTTATTAGGGGATGGGGTCTCTCATGGCCTCCTTTATAAATTCCGACGCCTCTTATTTTCCCTCTGCATTTTGAGTGAGAATCCCACACAGGATCTATTTTCTCACAGATAATTGTTCTATTTTAATTGGTCTGGTAAATAGTTCTTTGCTCTCATATTGTATTTTTTGTCCCACTAGAATCTGTCTATAGCTGCTCCTTTTTCAAGAAGCTTGCTTTTCTCACTGATTTGGTTTGATCTTAGCCTTCCACTTCATCGTTCAATGTTTCCTTGTGTTATTTTGTAAGCAGAAAGTAGCTATTATATAGAATTGATTCTTCCCCTCATAACGATATTTTCTCCCAAATAATCATTTTAATATTTCCTGTCAATGCTTTGTTGCCTTTCTTACAGGTTGCTAAATCTTTCAACAGCCATGCTTTAGTATTAATTTTTTAAATATAATTTCTATGTAGTAAACTAAAATGAGAAGTCTATGCCAGCCATATATTTCCCATGAATCTGGTGGGTGAGCTCTCCTTTAACTTTGTAATCTCCAGTTATTGCCAACTAGAATTATCCCGACAAGACTGTAGAGCACTGTTGGTTAATATCCCTATGTGTTACTTGCTCCCTGTCCCACAAATCTGCGGAACATGTGTTGAGGGGCAGAATCCTGGGAAATCCTAGAATTCCATCCTTGAAAATACGATGGTCTGAAAATTTAGGTCTCCCCAAAATGCCTATGTTGAAAGATTAACCCCCAAGGTGATAGCAGTAGGAGGGAGGGGGAGATGGGTCGTGAGGACAGAGGCCACATGAATGAGATTGGTGCCCTTATAAAAGACACCCTCAGCAAGACATGGTAGGGCGCTCTGGTAATACCTACATCCAGGAGGCTGAGATGGGAGGGTTGTATATTCAAGAGCAGGCTGGGCTTCATAGCAAGACCCTGTCTCAAAAAAAAAAAAAAGAAAAAAGAAAAAAAGAAAGAAAGAAAGAAAAGAAAAGAAAAGGAAAGAAAGAAAGGAAAATTAGACCCAGGCGCAGTGGCGTACACCTGTAATCCCAGCGGCTTGGGAGGCAGAGTTAGGAGGATCGCAAGTTCGAGACCAGAGGCAGCCTGCATAACTTAGCAAGACCCTGTCTCAAAAAAAAAAAAAAAAAAAAACTGGGCTGAGGGTGCAGCTCAGTGGTCCAGCACTTGCAGAGCATGCAGGCGCGAGGCCCTGGCTTCAACCCCTAGTACCGAAAAAAAAAAAATTAAAAAGAGGAAAAAATAAAGTGTGTGTGTGTGGGAGAGAGAGAGGGAGAGAGAGGGAGAGACAAAGACACACGGCTGTGGGCTCCCAACAGACCCCGAATCTATTGACCCTGTAATGTGGGTCCTCCAAGCCTTTATACCTGTGACAAATACATTTGTTTCATTTATCAGCCCCCCAGTTTATGGTATTTTGCTGTATCAGCCCCAAAGGACTAACACTGGTAAAGCGGGTCTTGGAGACAGAGAAGCAAGCATGTCTTTGTCATCAGACCCCCACTGTGCCAGCCACACCACATGGTGTGCATGGTCTCCCTGCTCATCTCTCCCATAGCCCTGGAAGGAGCCGCACAGCACTGGAGGCTGTGGGCTGCAGACCCACCAGCTTTCCTTACGTAGCCCACAATGGCATCTAGACCCTCGGCCACTCAGCAGTGCTGAGCAGGATTCCCAGCTAGACACAGCAACTGACCATTCTCTTGACCCCTCTCCTATGGATGAGAAGCGTTAGGGGTCCTGTGGGTCTCCCCACTTCCTCCTGAAAATTCAGTGTCATTCTATTAAGAAAGAGAATCAGGAGTTGACTCAAAAGTCCTTCAGTTTTTACACTTGTGTTTTGTTGTTGTTAGGTGCCCTCGAGCCAGATCCAACTCACAGTGATCCCGTGCACAACAGAACAAAACACTCCCAACCCTGTGCCATGCACACAGTCTTCTTATCTTTGAACCCAGTGTTGCAGCCACAGTGTTTCTGCTCATTCTGAATTGTGCCACATCAACAAGAGGAGGTCCCAGAGGCTTTGCCACATTCCCATCATTAAGGTCAACTCTACTTTGAGGAAGCGACTCTTCCCCAGTTTTTTCTTGAATGCCCTCCAGCCTGGGGGCACAAATTCTCTAGAGCTATATTTGACAGTGCTTCTCAGCTATTCATAGGTATTCAATGACTGATTCTTTGGGGAGTGGGCTGCCAGATCCTTCTCCTTAGTCTGTCCATCTTGACCCAGAGCTTCTCTTCTCTGAGTGGTACAGGGTTATGTTCTACCCAAGGCATGGACTGCCATTGTGTTTTATTTAGCATCTTGTTCCACTGTCTCTGTGTTTCTTACAAGATAACA
>VMDO01021107.1:0-36143 GCA_007922755.1 Pedetes capensis
TTGGGAGAAGGACCTGGCAACTCACTCCCAAAAAATAGTCAGCCATTTTAAACCCTATGAATAGCAGAGAAGCACTGACATAATGCCCAGCATGGCACAGTGTTGGGGAGTATCTCATTCTGTTGTACATAGGGTTGCTATGAGTCAGATTCAACTTGACTGCACCTAACAACATCACAACATACTAGTTTGAGTATAAGTTTCATTTTTCTGCAATAGACACCAAAGAGTGTGATTGCTGAGTCCATGGCAAATATATATTTTTAAACTGCCAAACTCTTTTCCAGGGAGGCTGTATAATTTCTGTAGCAATGCATGAGTGAACTAATTGTTCAACATCCTCTCCAGCACTTGATATTGTCACTATTTTTATTTTAGCAATTCTAGTAGGTGTGTAGTAAAACCACATCATAGCTTTAATTTGCATTTTCCGTAGCTAACAATGTTCAACATCATTCGTGTGCTTTCATGGCTATCTTTTAGAATTTAATTTGTTTTGTTTTAGCAAAATGTTAAACTGTAACTTTAAACAATTGATCTTTTTTCCCACTTTTCAATTGATTTCCTATCATTTTTAAAAAACGTTTTAATTTTATCATTGTATGAGAATCTTGTGTTCTCATAGAATTTTATTGCTTCTGAGAAGTGATGAAATCAAATGGCTATATTGAATTGCCCCAGTTGCCTTTTTATTTAATCACTTTTACTTTTTAAAATTACTATCATGTCTCTTCCATCTCTCATTAAATGCTACCTTGGTTTAAATGAGTTAGCAGCAATTTATGATCATATATGCCTAGTCAAATTGTTTTCCTTCCACTTCTTCTCTTATATGGTCTAATAAACTAAAATTATGTTGGAAGTTTATAAGAAAACAATGACAAAGACCATTGTTTGTTTTCTAAAATAAAACTATGTTAAGGTGACATACGAGAAATATTTTGTTTTAGATGATTGTTTTGAAGGATGATTGTTTAGATGATTGTTTATATACCTTCCATGGAAGAGAGATGACTTTACATATTAATTTCTTCAGTCATTCATTTTCTTTACATTAATTCATTCAGTAAATATTAAGCAACAATTTTATTTCAAGCCAGTAGAAAGAATATCAGAATGTCAGTATGTAAGAGAATTATGTCCCTCAACTATTTGATAAGAAACTTGGGGTGCTGGGCACAGTGATGCATGCCTGTAAATCCCAGTGACTCAGGAGGCAGAGGCAGGAGAATCACAAGTTCAAGGGCAGATGCAGCCTGTGTAACTTAGCAAGACCCTGTGTCAAGATAAAAGGATAAAACATGGCCTGGGAGTGTAGCTTAGTGGTAGAGTATGTACAAATTATGTGCGAAACCCTAGATTCAACCCCCTAGTGCTACAACAAAAAGAAAGAAAGAAAGAAAGAAAGAAAGAAAGAAAGAAAGAAAGAAAGAGAGAGAGAGAGAGAGAGAGAGAGAGAGAGAGAGGGAGGGAGAGAGAGAAACATAGGGTGAAAACTGGCCAAAGGAAATAATAAAAAAAACCACAGGAACCTCTCTGTATCATAAAATACTCCAAATTGATAGCTCTAACTGGCTTAATCTTTACCAATTTAGACCTCCACCTCCTCCTCTCCCTCCTCCTCCTCCACCTTCTTCATCTTCTTTTTGAATCTGTAAAATGAAATTAAAATTTCCTGTACTGACTTCTAATTCTGTGAGACTGGAAATCAGAGGAATAGTCTCATAGTTAATCAGAAGGATTCCAACTGTGCAAAAAAAGCATAAAAGGGAATGTATGTTTTAGCTGCTTAGTACTGCATCTAAGAAAAAGGAAAAGAGTTATGAGTTGAACCGTGACATTGGATTACCTTTGTGTATACTTAAAAGAAGCTCAGAATAAATGATACTTTGGTTCTTAGGATGCATCATAGAGAGAACAAAATTGAAAAGATAAGTATCTTGGAGTGAGGTGAGCATAGACTCAAGAGAGAACTAGTTTGTGTCAGAGCCTGCTATCACAAGCTTTCAATTTCACTAATTTGTCTATAAGAAACAGAATTTGTCTTTCCTTTGTAGTTAAAGGAACTGAGATGTAAGGATAAAATTTTAACTACATTGGATAACTGCTAAGGAGTGTAATTCACACATTTTGCCCATTACTCTTACTCTACAATGCTGCCCTGAAATTCCAAGAATTATTTAAGAGAAGAAAATATTCCATATTCCATCACATAATAGGACCAGGATTTAAAAAAATATATGAGCAATAAATATAAGCTTAATTTAACATGCTAAAATGAGAGAAGAAAATGATTCATGTGATTTTAGTCATTTAATGACTACATGAAATCTGCAGTTCTTTCTATAGTCAATGATAAAATATGAATACTGTGTTAGCTGTCATTGCTGTGGCAAAAAAAGTAACTGAAACTGACTTATGATAGCAGTATGGTAAAAGAGGTTTGTTAGGGGCTTACAATTCAAGGAATCAGTCCCCAATGGTGGCAAGGAAGTCATAGCAGCAGAAGCAGCAGGGCATATGTCTGACAAAATCACAGCATCATAGACCAGAAACACAACAGAGACCAGGACTGTGAGTACAGGGTGAAAACTCCAAATTTCTCTCCTCCCAACACACACTCAGGGAGCCATTTCTGTCAAAGGTCTTCCTCCCAAACTAACGCAACTTCTCAAGACATTGCCCTTAGTTTGGGACCAAATGATATGACCTTTAGGCAACAGGTTAGGTCTAAACCATTACATTCCACCTCTAGCTCCTAAAGGACCATGGCCACCTCATAATGAGAAATGCATTCAGTCCAACTTAAAAGGTCTCCAAAGCCTTAATAGTCTCAACCAGATTCAAAAGACCAAATCTCCACTGAGACTCAAACAGCCTTTTTCCTTGTTAAGTTGCACATTGTGCAGATATTCCTGTTTGTCCATTTTCTCTATTTTTCTATATATCTTGCTGAACATAGCAAACAGTAACCAAGCCATGCCCCCTGTATCTCATCTTCCTTATGATATTTCTTCTCCCAAGTTAATTAGAACATAACTTTTAAATTCAACCTTATTTAAATCTTTAGGGCATGAAAAAATCCCTTTGCTAGAATGTAACATATGTTGTCTCTAATCCAGTGTTCAATAGTCTTCATTTTTGTCTGAGTCATCATGCACACTGTGTGCATTTGTATCAATAGCAGCATTCTACATTTCCTTACTCTCACCAGAACTCTCCATCAAGCATTTTAAGGATTCTGTCATTCCCATCTTCAAACTTTTCTAGACTTTTCCTGAAAACAAGTTCCAAAGGCCTAAGAACCACATAGTTAGGGTTAGGTTAAGCATGGCAGTGACTCCACTCGCTGGTACGAATTTTCTTTATTAGTCAGCTGTTATTGTTATAGCAGAAAAACCAACTGAAACCAACTCATGAGGAAAGAGATTTATTGAGACCCCACACTTAGTAGATCAGTCAATAATGGCTGTGGGGCAGGCATGGCAGTGGTAGGAGGCAGGGCCCCATGGCAGATGAACTCACAGCATGGTGGACCAGGAACAGAACAGAGACCAGGGTGTGTAGGTCTGGGGTAAAATCCTCCAAAGGCCTTCTCTCTAGAGCTACTTCCTCCAAAGGCCTACCACTCAAAATCCCACAAACTGCCAGAATAGTACCATCAGCTGTGAACCAAATGATATGATCTTTGGGGGGGACAATATAAGTCTAAACTGTAACAGGCACTTAGTGTTTCTCTTTATAGAGCCAGCCACAAATAAAATACATTAACATAATTTGTAAAAGTTAGATAAAGTGAATTGACTAGTTATGATCACTGGTATATTTGTGGATACAACTAAGTGAAATATATGCACATTAGAACAGTATTTTAGTGTAGCCTTTGATAACTATTATGTTTACCCTTATCTAACCAGTCATAATGACAAACTATCCAATTACAAGTTATATCAATGAGTTTTAAAGATAAAAATAGCTTAATGATTTTTATTAACTCATTCTTATATTCTTAGATGAAGTCTTCACATAAGATTTACCCAAGTATTTTTCAACAGGAGCAAATAAATGAAAACTAGCCTGGCTATTGAGTAGTAAAATTTTCTTCAACATAATTTTTGTGATATTAATAGAAGGATTATGCTTAAGTAAGGTTTGTTAGATTCTTGTTAGTAAGGATCCCACTCAGGTTATTGCTATACATTTGAAGGAATGAAAATGTAGGAAAATCTATTTGTATATATTTGCATATGTCATTAACTCTTTTTTTCAAATATACAAGAACAAAAAATAATAATAGATAAGACAATGTTCTCTTTCAGACTTTGCAGTTACTATTCATGTGATCTTGATTTTTGTCTTGGACACCACCCTGGCATCTAACCCCAACTGATCTCAGAAGCTAAGCAAGGTTATCCTGGTCAATCTTTGGATAATAGACCATCTGGGAATACCAGGTACTTCACGCTAGGGAGAAAGACCAAGCAATCCTCTCCAGAAACATTCTGCCATATAAAACTCTATAAATAACAGAAAAGCCCTGGCAATAATGCCCAGCATGTCATAGTGTTGGAGAGTGTTCCGTTCTGTTGTACATATAGTCCCTATGAGTCAGACCCAACTCAGAGGCACCTATCAACAAAATACTATATGCTACTAGGGTTTAGCTCAGTTGGTAGAGTGCTACACTGTGCTCTCTGGGGGCCTAGGTTCAATCCATAGAACCACGAAAAGGATATGCTAATCCACTTCTGAAGCAATCCTGAAACGGTCTTTCATTGAAAACCCTATGAGGGTCGCTATGAGCCAGATCCAACTCAGGAGCACACAACAACATATATACGTATAAGTAGCACAGAAAGTTGGGAAAGGATGAGTATACATAAAAAGAAATCAATAATTAGACATTATTTCACTATGAAAGGTAAACTGTTAATATGCTGTTGTATTTTTGTTACATGCATTTGTGTGTACACATTTATGAAATTGCATAAACTTATATATTCATGTCTTATAAAATTAAGAGAAAATAAAAATTGGTATTTTTGTATCCATATTTTTTGTAAACTTAAATACAAATGGGAGATGTCATAAAAACCTTCATTTTTAATGACTAAACTATACTACATCCTATAAGGTTCAACAATATAACTATCTTTCTATTAGACATGTATGGACATAGAAAAAGTTGGAAATGAGAGCAAGTGTCTATATGACAGAAAGAATGGTGTCCAACCAACCAGTCTGTATTTTTCTCCTCCCCAAAATGATAACTAATATTGTAATCTTTCTAGACATTTATTTAGTGTGACTGCTTTAAGTTTCTATAATTACTTTAACAACTTTTTATACTTTGCCTTTTTAAAGAGAAAAAAATTATTCTCCAAATTTCTATATTGCACATCTACCAGGGTGTTCCTGTGCTTACTCCTACTTTTATACATATCTATAAAATTTTTTTCTGTCAGCATATAAAACAGAACTTATTTATCCTTCCTGCTTTCTGGTGAGGGATGTTTGGGAATTTATTTGGGAGAGATTGTGCTGATGGAAGAGAGGTCAAGCATTCTGAGTGCTTTTAAATCCAGGTCCCCTACTGGGTCAATTGCTTGGTTTCCTGGTGATGTGAATTCTGAATTTCTGGGTCAGGAGGCAGGTATGTAGGGAGAGATAAAATGTTTTCTCCCTTTTGTTTGATTACTGATTGTGTTTTAATTCTGGTCAGAACAGATAGATTGATCAATTTTGTTTCGCTGTCTAGTTTTTTAGTTGTGTGACAATTTTAAATTCTTCCTACATTCTGGAAAGTACTTGAGCTTTTGATTGTGATATAAATTGAGATCATTTTGTTTGTCTAGAATTTATGTAGGGAAATGGAGAGAGATTGAGTCAAGAACACTATCATACTTCACACATCAACTTTTGATCATTTTGTGCAAATTGATTTTTCAAAAAATATATTCAGCTCCACAAAGTCTGAGTGTTGTTATTAAGTGCTATCAAGTTGGGTCCAACTCATAATAACCCTATGTACAACTGAATGAAATACTACTCAATATTGTCTAACACTGCTTCTCTGCTATTCATAGGGTTTTTGAGAGCTGATTGTTTGGGAAGTGGGCTTCTGGGTCCTTCTCCCAAGCCTACAGCACCATACCCAGGTAGGCTCAATCCAAGTACTAACCAGGCCTGATACTGCTTAGCTTCGAAGAGCAGACAGGATTGGATGCCAGGGTGGTATGGGTGTAGACATAGGCTTAACATTTTTCTAATATTGTTAAATAAATGGAATCATTTGTTCCTTGGGAAACATTAGTAAATATAACTTAAAAACATATAAACAATTATAATTTAGTAAAATCACAAGATTTAGTTAGGTAAAATTTTTGTGGCAATGTTGCATATGATTTTAATATATAAGTATAAACTCAGAAACAGAATTTTCATTTGTTTGTTTTTTTGGGGGGGGAGATAATGTGTTGCTATATAGCCCAAGTTGGCCTCAAACCCACAACCCTTCTGCTTCAGCCTCCTGAGTGCTGACATTACAGGCATGAGCAACCATATCTGTCTAGGTTTGTTCTTATAGTTACAAAAATGCTATATGTACTTAGGATTTCAGAAGAAATGAATTCTTGGTGAATGAAAAGTTAAGTATCAAAGAATTTGCATTTTAAAAGTTAAATAAGGTATATGATATTTCCCTTATCCAGCCTCCTGCAGCAATAAATATGTACTGTTTCCTCTACTTAACATTAAAGTGATCCTCATAATTAGAAAATATAAGCAATTATACCCAACAATATATAAATATAAAGCATTGTTTCATGTGAATATTTCAAAAATGGTAAGCTTTCATTGAAATTAAATCTTTTAAAGTGATGACTTTAATTTTATTCCTGATATAGTTATTTTCCAATGAAAACCACCATTAATAGATTGATAATTTTTCTCAGGAATTAAGAAAAAAAGAAAATAAAAAGTTTGTCTTTAATTAGAGGCAAAAAACAATTGTTTCTACTCCAGTATGTGGTCCAGTTATATTATTTGGTATATGTCTAAAAATCTGGCAGTGAATCTCATTTTCCTATAAAATGTTATATTCTCTAGTAGTAGGCTGTAAAATACTTTTGTAAAATTTATGTCATTACAGGCAAAGTAATGTTCTAGCCATTTATTGTAATATGATTGGGAGCCCTGGAAAAGGTTTTTCCCTAGGCTATCCTAAATACCTGGATCATTGAGAGGAAAAACAAGGATGGAGGAACTAGTTAGAAGGCAACTGAAACAACACCAGGAAGATTTTATATAATACTAAACTCAAGCAGCAACAGTGGAGCTAAAGTGAAATGGATCTTTAGTGATATTTAGAGATTGTGATAGATAAAAATTAATGAAAATTTAGAAATAAAGAATGATCCTGATTTAATTTATCAGATGATTATGCCATTCTGAAATAAAAAACAAAAAGAAAGAGCATATTAGGGGGAGATAGTAAGTTCAGTCGGGGATTGTTGAAATTTAATGTTGAACACCCAAGTGCATCACCTAAGAAAGCATCTACAAAACATTCTTAGAAAATATGTCATGATCTAGATTTATCATTAGAAATAAAAAGGATGACTCCAATAATAATGAGACCTAATAAAATGAACTTTTGAAAATGTATAACTAGACCAGAGATTAGCAGTCCAGATCTTTTATTGGGTTATGCTTAGACAAAGAGAAAACTACAGAGAAGTGAACCCATAAGGAAATGAAAAATTTGAAGCTATGTGAAATCTTGATTTCTTATGTAAGGGAAAACATACTAGGCCACATTTTTATTTCTTAGGAAGTTGTCAACAAATATAAGGAGAAATCATTATGGCACTTTATTTCTCTCCTATAAATACAAAGTTGTCAAAAAGGGAAATATAACTATTAGATAAAAGGAATGAAAAGTAAAAGATTTAATAGAAAGTAATATTGAAAAGTATACTCCAGCTTTGGTCTTGCTTAAGCATGTAAATAATTTCAAGAAATGATTTCTGGTTCAAAATGTGACTTATCAAGTGTTTGTTTGTGATTGAGTCACATGAGAAATTCTGTGATGTGTCAGTAATGGAGTCACAAAGAACATGTTTAGTTTTAACATTTAAAAAAAATACTTTGTTGTTATTCTTCCACCTTTTAACCAATTGAACTGAACAAGTACACACACACACAAAAGAAAACAAATATCACACCAGGAATCTGTATACCTAGGGCATTTCATAGCTATCATGAAAGATTAAACTCATTTCAACTCTCAGTTGTCTCTGTACCATAATTGTATTTATTTCTATTTTTTTCTGTTTTTTATTACCCTAGAGACTATTGACAAGGTCAAGAAGTAATACTGGTTTACCATTAAAATGAATGGCAGATAGCCTCCATTTTTTGATTATCCTTTTCTATTCTGAAGAGCTATCTCATTCTTTTTGTTTCCTTGTTTCCTCTGATCTTGTTTTTTTCCATATACCAGAAAGCATTAACAAACATAACCTTGAAGGCATTTTCTAGTCTCCATGTGCTCAAAGTATGTTCAATTTTCCTCATTTAACCAAGATGTACATCATTTCTCAGCTGTATGAGGAATAGAAATGTATACAACTATTGTTAGATGTTTAAGAAAATTTACATTCTGGAAGGAAACACAAAATATTCAGACAAATGATCTAAATGTTTGGTGGTGTGAGGTAAATGGAAAAATATATGAACTTAAATGTGAGTGAATTTTTTGCTACCATTTAAACCATAGTCAGTTTCATGATAAATATTCAGGCTGGTTCTTGAAGAATTGGTTGGGTTTTGTTTGTTAGATGCCATTCAGTAGCTTCCAACTCATAGTGACCCTATGTACAACAGGATGAAACACTCCCCAACATTGTGCCACCTCTGGCACTATTATTAGTGCTTCTATGATATTCATAGTGTCTTCAATGGCAGGTTGTTCCAGCAGTGGGCTGCCAGGTCTTCCTCCCAATCCTACAATACCTGGTATTCTCAAGCAGTCTCCCACCCAAGGACTAATCAGGCATGTCTCTGCTTAACGTCTGAGATCGGACAGTATTGGATGCCAGGTTGTTATGGCTACAGGCACTGAAGAATTGGGAGGATTCCATATCATCATCTCTGTGAATCAAACACATTTAAGTATTTTAGTAAACATTAGAAAATTTCTGTGTGAGAATAGATAAAACTTACCTTCTTTTCCTAAGATTTAGAATCTACAAGAAAGCATTAAATTCTATTGTGATAAGGACAATATTAAAATAATTATTAATACACTTTGTTAGGTGTTTGTGTTGGTGTTAAAATAAAAATACATGAAAAAATGTATTTTGTCCATATATAACATAATTCCACTTATTCATTCATTAAAGATTGATAATGTGAAAGTAAATGATTTTAAAATGAGATTGCTGGAATAGTTTCAGTACGGGATAAAATCTGACTAGAACAATAGTGCATGTGAATCTGGCAATTTATCTCTCAATTTGTATCTATATTCTGTTTAGTGATCATTTTTAACTCAGTATATTTGTCATTAATTGAAAAAGAAGATGGTATGGTTCATTTGGAATAATTTATTCATTAGTGTTTTTTTTTTCTTTTCTCAAAAATATTACATATATCCAGTTTCAAAACTGTGTACTTTAGCCATACATACTGCAGGTCAGAGAAGGTAAGAACAAGAATTTTAAAAGTTAGTTATTATATACTAAACACTGTTTTAGCTAGTTGTTTTACAAACAGTTTCACAGGAGTTTCATAAGGTAGCTATTATAATTTAGACTATAAACCCAAGGAAACCTGAGTCATAAAGAGTTTGCACATTTAGTAAATGATGTGTCTGTTTAAGTAACTTATTTTTTCTCCTTATATATATTTCTTCTTAAAATAATGAAGAGAAATAATTTGAAGAAGTGAGCAAAACAGATCCATAATGACTGAATTAGAGCCTTACTACTTTGTCATATATTTGTACAGACTAACATTTATTCATGTCCTTCTCCAAAGCAGAATTGTACACTGAAAAAAGTCTGATAAGAAATATTTTGTTACTTTTTTTATATTTATGGCAACATTAAACTGATATCTGTCCGTAGGTTTAAGCTTCAATAAATCTAGTTTAAAACATATTGTTCTTCATGTTTGGTTTTTCTTTATACTTGTTTGATCAAGAACATCACCTGCATTGTATTCTGATGACAGAGTTAGAAATGGAAATAACCTAGTGCTCATAATAATGCTGGGGCTGGGATTTAGCTCAGTTAGTAGAGCGCTGCGCTGCAGTCTCTGAGGTCCTGAGTTCAACAACCAGCACCACAAAATGGGAGAAGGATGTGGCAACCTACTCCCAAGGCAATCCCGAAACAATCTGCCATTGAAAACCCTATGAGGGTCGGTATTAGTCGGACACGACTGGATGGCACCCAACAACAACAACATAATAGTGCTGAGTGTAGATATAAAGCAGGGATAGGTGTATAGCAAGGAAAGGGATATAAAAAGAAACTGAATTGATACTAGCCCAAGACTAGAGAAGTTTCAACATATATCACTACCATTTATTGGTTTTGAATGATTAAGTCACAGAACCTAAAAGGAGACAAAAAAGAATATGCGACCTAGTTGATTTATAGCTCTGAAAAAAGGTAAAGAAAAAAATCAAGTGTTACTTGGCAACATTCATTATTGTTGTTGTTGTTAGGTGCCCTCGAGTTCCTATCCAACTCATAGTGACTCTATATACAACAGGCAAAACACTATTTTCAGTGCTTCTCTGCTAATCATAGGGTTTTCAGTTGTGGATTGATTTGTGGCAGTGGGTTGCTGGGTCCTTATCCCAAGCCTACAGTATCTGGTGTTCCCAGGCAATCTCCCATCCAAGTACTAACCAGGCCTGATCCTGCTTAGCTTCTGAGATCTGAAGTCATCAGAGGCTACAGTGCTAGGGCTGCAGGCCTGGCAAAATTCGTTAGGTAACTTATAAGCAAGATTTGAGTACTATATCTGTATCATGTGAGTATTTGATAGTATGATATATTGTTGTTGTTAGGTGCTGTGGAGTTGAGTATGACTCATAGTGACCCTAAGCACACACACAAAAAGAAACACTAATCTATGCTGCCATTCCCAGCACTATGTTAGTGATTCTGTGCTATTCATGGGGTTTTCAATGGCTGATTGTTTTGGGAATGTTTTGGGTGTGGGCTGCCACATCCTTCTCTTGTTTTTGTGGTGCTGGGGCTCTAATGGAGGGGCTCAGAAAGCACAGAGCAGCACTCTATCAACTAAGCCAAACCCCACCCAAGTATGATGTTAGGCAGTCAAAAATATAATATTGAAGAATATGATCTTGTATTTTTATAATTGTTAGGAATTCCTGCTTCCTTAGGTATTAGATGTGCACCTTTGGCCAGGGAAGTATGAAAAGAAATTAACTTACAGGATGAGATGTTTTTAGGTTTGTTATAGGATTACCTATATTTGTTTTTCTTGTCTCAATGATTATAAAAGCATGCATTGAAATCAAGCATCCATTCCTTAAAATCCTAAATGACTATCTCTTAGTCAGCTGTGCATTGTTATAATGAACTCTCTTATGGAACTAACTTTTAAAGAAAAAAAAAACTTTATTTAGCTCATAGTTGTAGAGATTCAAAGTCAAGATCATTTGAGCCCTATTTGTTTGGTTTCTGGTGAGGGCAGCAAATGGCTGCACATCATGGTGGGAGGATGTAAAGGAACAATAGATGACATCTAGAACAAGAGGGAGGGAGGGAAGAAAGAGAGAGAGAGAGAGAGAGAGAGAGAGAGAGAGAGGCTTCCCATAATCCTCTTGGAGGGTGTATCCCTTAATTGTCTAATTGTCTCAGGACCACCATTGGTTCTTACCTCTTAAAACATTCTATCCCCTCCCAGTTGTGCCACCTGGAGACCTAGACTTTAATCACAATATTCCCTTTGGGGACACAAACAACATTCAAACCATAGAATTATACAATGAGTGGATCCTCTGGGGCCTTTATATATCCTGGAAGGAAACCATTATTCCAGGCACTGATGTTTGAAGTTCTTTGTTATGGCAGCATCCTATGCCTGCTCCCTATAATATACATATCCTGAATGCCTTCATAGTATAAATTATACCTTATTTCCCACTATAACTCCACTACTAAAATAATGTCTGGCATAAATACCAAATCAGTGAATGACTTCATGTCTAATTACATTAAATATTTGCTGCCTTCCTTGAGTATGCAGGCCGATGTAGCATGGGAAACACAGAAGTGTGAAAATCATTTGGAAATGAGGAGGTGTTATTTACATAATGTACAGGCCGTAAATAAGTGTATTTCACTGTCGGGAAGCAAAGGTTAGCATTAATTGAGCGAAGGAGCAGGAAGAAGAGCATTGGGACTTCCATTAGTGAAGTAACTTGAGGCTCTTGCCAATCACAAGACTATCAAAAGGGATTTTTTTCAGGTGAAAGGATTCATTTATTTTTCTTTCACATGAAAAATGCTGCATGACAAATTTAGTTGTATTTATGTGATTCTAGGTGTGGAACTTCTCATAGTAAAAGACATGAATTAGACTTAGAAATTGCCAGGTAGTTTCTCCAGTCCAGAAATCCAAGAAGTTCTTACACACATTGAGGGGTGAAACTGAGTAATGGCAAAACAGAATGAAGGGATAAATACAAATAAATAGTAGTAACTGAAATGTACAAAGATTCAAAAGATAGACAAGGAAGATTTTTGTTGAGCAATATAATACAGACCTGCTCATATTTCCCTAATTGAAAAAAATGTAGTTAATTGTACAACAAGTAATAAGTGAACAGGTCAGAACCTTGTATCCCTGAACCTATGCATACCTGATAAGACCACTGATAATTGTGAATAACTTGAAGACACGTTGTTTTGTTTTCCTTATCCAACCATTGCTATCTTTTCCTATCTTCAAATCTTACTAATTCTCTTAGGAAAATGGTACAATATATTCTTCAGCTTCTGCCTGAGTCATTTTTAGTGGAGCTGAGTGAGTGTCGTTCCACTCTCCTGCTTCATCACCACCACCTCTCTTCACTTTCACTCCCCTAGATTCCCACCTATCCACTTCTTACCTCAAAGTTTCCAGTGCCCATGCTATTCTTTGCAACTGTCTTCCAACTACTCAAACTTTTCTAATTAGATTCATGAGGGGCATTAGCCTACTACTCGTCCAATTTACTTTAGTTGGACTCCAGGAGTGCAATTGAAGAAAGAAAGGAGAAATTCTGTTTTGGAGAATTTTGGAAAATTTTTCCTATATAGAACATAGATATTACTTTGGATTTCTTGTTTGTTTTTGTTTGTTTTGTTTTTGTGTGTCTATTTGTTTGTGATAAGCTGACCTCAAACTTGTTATGTAGCCAAGGTTGGCCTCCAAACAAGGTCCTCCTGCTTCAGCCTCCTGAGTGCTGTATTATAGGTGTGCATCACAACATCCGCTTGCAGCCGTAGCCCTGTGGCATCCGATCCCATCAGATCTCGAAAACTGAGCAGGGTTGGACCTGCTTACTACCTGGATGGGAGACTACCTGGATGGGAGACCGCCTGGGAACACCAGATGCTGTAGGCTGGCGGAAGGACCCGGCAACCCCCTCCCAAAAACCAATCTGCCATTGAGGTCCCTATGAACAGCAGAGAAGCACTGACAATAGTGTTTCCCCTGTTGTACAGAGGGTCACTATGAGTCGGATACCAACTCGACGGCACCTAACAACAACAACAACAATCACAACATCTGGGAAGAATGTTTGCTTTTTAATCTCAAATCTTCCTTCCTATAAAAGAGTCATTTCCCTTCTTTTTTCCTTGAAGGTATACATACCCTCTTTCTCTAAAGGCAAAAAATGGATTACAGCCTCCTGCAAACCATTTATCATGTGCAGTAGAGAATTTTGCCTATTTTGTAATAAATTCTGAATCTGGATTAGTGAAGACTGGAGACAGTTCAACACCTTGGGCCTCCTTCTTCATTAATGGTGAAGGAAACAATAGAAATAGTCCTTTGGGGGGAGGGATTTACCACTCTTAAAGAGGAAATATACAGCCTTGAGTGAAACAAGGTAGTTCCTATGAGGGAGTTGTAGAACAGAAATGCAAGAGAAAGCAGTTCATGGTATACCATGTTCCCTATACCCTATCACTTGTTGTTGTTGTTAGGTGCCCTCGAGTCGGTATCTGACTCATAGCAACCCTCATAGGGTTTTCAATGGCTGTTTAGGGATTGCCTTGGGAGTGGATTGCCAGGTCCTTGTCCCGTTTTTGCTATGCTGGGAATTGAACTCGGGACCTCAGAGACTGCAGCACAGCACTCTACCAACTGAGCTAAATCCCCGCCCACCCTATCACTACCTCCTATTTAAAATAAAAGCCAATGACAAATCGTTAAACTACACAACTGTAATTCTAGCACTAGAAGGATCATGAGTTTAGGGCCAGCCTGAGCTATGTAGTGAGACCCTGTCTTGTAAAATAAGAAAGGACAAAGACTTGACTTAAGCAAATGGTACAAATGTGTTCAGGCTGGCAAAATATTAATTATGAACATTATCAATTGGCCATCTAGAGAAACTTAGATTTTGTGCATCATGGTGGTTTGTCAGGCCATATCAAAGGAAAGAATGCAAGTAGGATCAACAGTAATAAAGTATTGGTTACACTGAGACTTTGCAACAAGAAATTCTGTATTGTATAAGCAACTTATAATGATGTTGAAATTTCTTTCCATCCCTTGAGAACTCCTTTAGCCACCATACATTCTGCCTTAATTATTGCAGTATTTCTATGACAGTAACCCTACTTGTCTTCTCTGTTTTGGTACCTTTTTACAGTCATTTCGATCACTGTTCCATTGAAAACTTCAGCGCTTGTATCCAAGATAATGACATTTCATGGAAAAAGATACATCCCCTTGTTGGCATTAAAGCCTCTTTAATAGCCGTGAATAATGTGCCAGACATTTAAAAAATGATGGATTTCTCTATTCAGTGAGTGAAAAGGATGGCTTCTGACTGCCCTTCGATTCAGTAATGGTGTCTCAGCTGGTTAACATCTTCCTGGCATTCTCAGCCCCAGAAAAAAGCAAAAAGATACCTTCTGTCCAAGTCACTTCTGCTAAGGATAGGGCTGCTTTCCACCAACAAAATGTGTTTGCTCCTGCAGATTAGTTCCCTGGGACTCTTGGGAGATATATCTGCATAAATTCATTGGTCCCTCTCTACATATTTATTCACAAAACTACTTGGGATTTTCTCAATTAATTTATGACTACCAAAAGTGCCTAACAGCTGGGGTTTAGCTCAATTGGTAGAATGCTTCTCTGAGGCCCCCGCTCCCATTCTCAGCAACACAAAAAATGGGAGAAGGATCTAGCAACCCACTCCTGAAACAATCAGCATTGAAAACCCTATGAAGAGCACAGTGTCAGGTCAGGGGGGAGGGTTTCATTCTGTTGTGTGTAGGATTGCTATCAGTCAGACCCAACTCAACAGCACCTGATTACAACAACAACAAAAGTACTCAGCTTAGGAAACTCAAGTCTAAAGATCACATTTATCTGAATTAGTTATAGTCTCAGCTCATAGGTAGTTATTAACCTTGATTGTACCTGTGAAACCAGAAGGTTCAATTCACAACTGTTACCTAAACTGAGATTATCCTGAGTAGATACTGCCAATAGAACAATTTCAGAACTAATATCTCCAAATGAACGGTTGATGTTATTTGAGGTAGTCTGGCAAATATTTCTCCTAATAACACACTACAAGAGTGTACCTCAAATCACAATCTCGATAAAATGTACTGGTGAGTATGGAGAGATACACATTTTTTTGAGAGGCAGGCAGTACCAGGGAGTTGAACCTAAGCCATTGTGCATGCTAGGCAAGTACTCTGCCATAGTACAGCACTCGCAGAACCTTTAAAAATTTTTATTTGTGATACAGGGTCTCATTAAATTGCACAGACTCCCTCTAGCCTTGAATTTGTGATTCACTGCCTAAACCTTCCCAGTTGCTAGGATTATAACCTTTCATTACTACCACAACATCTGGTTGAGAAAAAAAATTTAGTGCTTGGGACTTGAACCCAGGGCCTCACACATACCTTGCAAGTGTTCTACCACTGGGCCGTACCCACTAACCCATTTTTAAATTTTTTTGTCTTGAGACATGGTCTTGTTAACAGGCTGCCTCTAGCCTTGAACCTACAATCCTCCTGCCTGCATCTCTGGAGTCACTGGGATTGCAGGTGTGAGTTGCTGTGCCTGGCCTGAATTTTTAAAGTAAATGGTAAACACTGAAGTAGAAATCCCATTTGTTGTTGTTAGTTGCCGTCAAGTCGGGTCTGATTCAAAGATACTCTATGTAAAACAGGATGTTATTCATAGGGTTTTCAATGGCTTATCATCTCAAGATTGTTTCAGGAGTGGGCTGCCAGGTCCATCTTCCATTTTATTCAGTGCTGAGGAATCCCATAATCATGCTGAAATTAGCAGGAGTACCTGAAGAGTTCCTGGGATTTTTTCCTTAACCTCTAACAAAGCATGTTATCTGTTCATTGATATTTTAAATAATTTTAATATGTAAAACTATGGATATATATATATATATATATATATATGCAAAATATTTACTTCAGGTATCCTATGACTTCTACTATGTAAAGACCAAGAAATTAACTACTTTTCTCCTTCCTAAAAGGACCCTAGTGTCCATCAGTATGCTGACAGGAACCCCACATGGCTGAAAGATTCAATAAAGAGACTTCTCTCAAAGGTGTGAGAAAATGTAATGGAACTAATAAAGGATGTTGAGACACTTAGGACACTACAGATTACAGATAGACTTTATTGCTTCTAAGCCATAAGGGCAAAAAGGGGAAACAGATTCACTGAACCCAATGAGACATGGAGCCATTTGAGAAGAACCACTGGAATATTGTTATTGTCACAGGGGAATATAGCAGCTATCATAAAATGTGCCTCAGAGCAGAAAAGAGATGTGGAGGAAAACTATCTATGTCTCTCTCCTCTGGTCCCCCACTGGGGGCCCTCATTGGCTGAATTCCACCAGACACTAGTAAGGAAAGGTGCTAATGTTTGTAGTCCATAGGGAATAGCCTCATAGAGCAAAGAGCACAATGGAAAAAGGATCACATGGTAAGTGGATGTGATTGGAATGTTGTTAGGTGTGGTCCAGTCCAATTAAATTTATAATGACCCTAAGTATGACAGAATGAAACATTACCCAACACTGTGCTATGCACATGATCTTTTGATGCTTGAGTCCATTTTTTTTTGTTTTACTGTCTTTTATTTTGTATATCTCTATCTCTATCTATCTATCTAGCTATCTAGCTAGCTAGCTAGCTATATTACAAACTGCTCTATGATCAAGGATTTCTGGATTCTATTTTTTTCCTCTTGCCCTCTTGTATGCTTCCCCTTAACTGTCCCACCCCCCATCAAAGACTTCTCTACCATTTACTTGTCTTTTTATGGTAATATTTTTCTACATATCCTTGGGTTCCAGTTCTGTTTAAGATAGAAATTTTTCCTGCAGTGAACTTTCTTTTTACCTTGTCAGAACTATTACATGCATTTTCTGGACTATCTATAATAATACTATTCTTAGCCTTTTTTTCTTTTATTACGATCTGACCTTTGTATAGGATTTTTTCCTTCTTTTAATTTTGATTCAGCTCCCACATATGAGTGAGAACATGGTATTTCTCTTTCTGAGCTTGTGTTCATTCACTTAAAATAATTTTCTCTAATTCCATCCATTTTGCTGCAAATGGTCTTATTTCATTTTTTTGATTGCTGAGTAGTATTCCGTTGTGTACATGTACCATAGTTTTTAAATTCATTCTTCTTTTGAAGGGCACTTTAATTCCATATTCTTGCTATTGTGAAAAGTGCTACATTGAACATGGAGATACAGGTGTCTCTGTGGTATGATGACACATCTCCATTTGGGTAAATTCCCAATAGTATTATAGCTGGGTCATAAGACAGACCTATTTTCAGATTTTTAAGATAACTCCATACTGGTTTCCACTGTGGTTGGACCAATTTATAGCTCCACCAACAATGTAAGAGTGTTCCCTTTTCTCTGCAACCTTGCCAGCATTTGTTGTTATTTGTTTTATTGATCTTGGCCATTCTTACTGGTGTATGGTGAAATCTCAGAGTTGTTTTAATTTGCATTTCCCTAATGGCTAGGGATATTGAACATTTTTCATGTGTTTCATGGATTTACTGACCTCTTCATTTGAGAACTGTCTACTCAGTTCCTTTGCCCATTTATGTATTGGGTCATTTGGGATTTGGGGGGAGTTTTTTTCTTGAGTTTTTTATAAATTCTGGTAATTAGACCTTTGTCTGATGTGTAGGATGTGAAGATTTTTTTCCCATTCTGTGGGGGTTTCCTTGACTCTGTAATTGTTTCTTTTGCTGTGCAGAAGCTTTTTAATTTAATGTAACCAGATTTATCTATTCTTGTTGCATTTTCTTGAGCAATTGGGGTCCTATTAAGGAAATACTTTCCTATGCCTATATGATGGAGTGTATTGCCTATCTTGCCTTCTATAAGTTTTAAAGTTTCTCGTTTTATGCTGAGATCTTTTATCTATTTTGAGTTAACTCTCGTGCGTATTGAGAGATGTGGGCCAGTTTTCATTTTTCTGCATGTGGATGACCATGTTTCTCAGCACCATTTTTTGAAAAGGCTATCCTTTTTCCAGTTTACTTGCTTTACTCCTTTGTCGAAAATCAGGTGGCTCTAGGTGTGTTGAGGTATTTCTGGGACTTCTATTCTGTTCTTGATGTCCTCAGGCCTATTTTTGTGCCAGTACCAAGCTATTTTTGCTACCACTACCCTGTAGTATGGGAGAAGGACCTGGCAATCCACTCCCAAGGCAATCCCGAAACAGCCAGCCATTGAAAACCCTATGAGGGTCGCTATGAGTCGGATACCGACTCGACAGCACCTAACAACAACAACAACAACCCTGTAGTATAGCTTGAAGCCATGGATTGTGATTCTACATGCATTAGTTTTGCAGCTTAAGAGTGTTTTGGCTGTACATGGTCTTTTGTGGTTCCATATGTATTTTTGGATCATTTTTTCTGTTTCTTGTAAAGTCAGTCAGTGGAATTTTAATGGGTATTGCATTAAATCTATAGATTGCTTGAGCCCATTATTGCAGCCACTCTGTTTCTTCTCATTTTGTGCCAAGCAACATCAACAAAATGAGGTACCAGGGGCTTTCCTCCATTCCTATCATTAAGGTTGACTCTACTTTGAGGAGGTAACTTTTCCCCCGTCATTTTCTAAATGCCTTCCAGCCTAGGGGGCTCATTTATCTGCCATTATATTTGACAGTGCTTCTCTGGTATTCATGGGATTTTCAATGGCTACTTGTTTCCAGAGTGGTCTGTGGGTCCTCCTCCCTTGTCTGTCTTAGTCTGGAAGCTCAACTGAAATCTGTCCACCATGTGTGGCCTTGGTGGTGTCTGCGAGACCAATGCATAACTTTCAGGATCACAGCAACACACAAGCCCCCACAGCATAACATGCTAACAGACACATGGGGAGTGGTAGGAATAGAGGGGGGGAAATGAAGGCTAACCAGCACAGATATTATTTTTATTTTTTATTTTTGGTTTATATATTCAAATTGTTTTTGTTTGTTGTTAGGTGGTGGTGATGGTGTTAGGTGCCAACGAGTTGGTGTCTGACTCATAGCGACCCTCTGTACCACAGGGGAAACACTATTGTCAGCGCTTCTCTGCTGTTCATAGGGTTTTCAATGGCAGATTGATTTTTTGGGAATGGGTTGCTGGGTCCTTCTCCCAAGCCTACAGCACCTGGTGTTCCCAGGTTGTCTCCCATCCACGTACTAACCAGCTCCAGCCCTGTTTAGCTTTCGAGATCTGACAGGATCGGACCCCACAGTGCTATGGCTGCAGGTATTGTTAGGTGTAGATGGTAGTAATCCCATGGTTTAATGTATGAAATAGCGGGAAAATGAAGAAAGCCAGCTGTAAAACAGTTAATGGGAAAAGTATCTTCCATTGCTATGAATATCATATTGCTGACAATAAAGGAGGACACAGTAACATCACTTGTAAATACATCCATGTGTAGATAGTATCCCTACACAGAACCTTATATGTGAGTATACATTTATATTCTCTTGTATTTCCAGTGATCACTTGCCTTTCAATAAGATAAGAATATTCCATGTGCTTAATCACTCTTTCTATACATTTGTAGAGTAAGAAATAGAGATACTAACTAGATTTGGTGGCACACACCTTTCATTCCAGCACTTGAGAGGCTGAGAAAGGAGGATCAATGTGAGTTCAAGGCAAGCCTGGTGTGCAAAGAATGTTCCAGGGCAGCCTGGCCTACATAGTGAGGCAAAGACAAGAAGAGAGAGAGAGAGAGAGAGAGAGAGAGAGAGAGAGAGAGGAGGAGGAGCAATGAGGGAAGGAAAGAAAGAAGGAATGAATGAAGGAAGGAAAGACAGAGGAAGGAAGGAAGGAGAGAGTTCTGTATATTATTCCCTATGGTATGTTTTACACTAATCACATTTATTGCTCCTCAACTTGAAAAAAATTGGGGAAAAAACTGAAAAATTGTCACTCAATCTTTACAAATAAAATATGTATCATGTTAATATAGGTTTTTATTAACAACTGCTTACTCTCTAATTATTCAGATTTAACATGCTTTTATTGTATTTATGAAAAATATGTTTTTCCAAGTACAATCAGTAGAGCCTGCAACCATACCACTGTGGCATCCGATCTCATCTGATCTTGGAAGCAAAGCAGGGTCAGGCCTGGTTTTGGATGGGAGATCACTTGGAAACACCAGGTGCTGTAGGCTTGGGAGAAGGACCTGGTAGCCTGCTCCCAAAAAAGAATCAGCCATTGAAAACCCTATGAATAGCAGAAAAGCACTGACAATAATATTTTGTCTTTTGTACATTGTGTTGCTATGAGTCACAAACCAACTCCACAGCACCTGACAAGAAGAATAATCCACAAAAAAAGTAAAAGGAAAATAATGTGACTCTAAGTAGTTCTATTGAAACCTCTGAGGAAGGAGAAAAAATGAAGCATGAGAGAAAACAAAGGAAATGTGTGAATTAACAGGTGGTAGGAATAAACAAGTAGAATGAAATTACAGTAAGCCTCATAGAAGACATATTTAAATCATCATGGAACCTAATATCCAACACTAAAATGAAAAATTTAATTAAAAAAGAAGAAATTTGCCAAGTGTCGTGGCACATGCCTGTTATCCAAGCAACTTAGTAGGTGTAGGCAGGAGTATGACAAGTTGGAGGCCAGAGGCAGCCTGTGCAATTTAACAAACCTTGTCTCAAAATAAAATGTTAAAAATTGGCTGGCAATGCAACAGTGTTAGAGCACTAGCAAGGCATGTGTGAGGTCCTGGGTTGAACTCCCCAATACTAAAAAAAATTTAAAAAAATAAAAAAACCTGGAAGGAAAGAAAGAAAATTAAAGACTAAGACAATATTTTATGATAAATATGTTAGAAAACCTGCAAAATTACATTTTTTCCACAGACCTTGAAGCACCTTTAAGTATTTGAGTGAAATATATCATTTCTATGCTAAGAAACCCCAGTAATACATTCCTTTTTTACAGTGTTGTAAAACTTCTATAATAGTTTGTCCCTTGGTAGATATGGGGGTTGGTTTAGGAACCCCTGTGAATACCAAGATTCTCAGATGCTCATGTCTTTTCTATAAAATAGCATAGTACTTGCATATAATGTATGCACTTACTTCCGGATACTTTAAATTATCTCCTGATTACTTATAATACCCAACACAATGTAAACACTACCCAAATAGTTGTATTGGTTAGGGAGTAATGACAAAAAAAAAAGTCTGTACACATTCAGTACAGGTGCATTTTTTCCATTTTTCTTTCAGTCTTTTGTTGGTTGAAACTCCAGAAGCAGAACCCACAGGTATAGATGATTGACTATAATTTTGTTGTGTATGTGAAACTTGAGGTTCAAGGAAAGCTAATTTAAAAAGAAAACAAAGATCTCTTTTCATAGTTCATATCATTTTCTTATTACATCCTTTTATGAAAATAAATATTTAATTGCTTATAATTTTATAGGAAAACCTTTTTGAATACACTAAAAGAGATTGAAGGAAGTTATTAGCATATCATAAGTTTATACAAGCTCAATATTGTGTACATTAAAATAAATATATTGAAGCTCTGACAGCAAAAGTTATTTTCTTAAATTTTAACAGATATGTAAAGAAATAACATATAGTGTAAGTTAGAAAGGAGAATGAATTCTTTGTGGAGACAGAGCCAATTTGTTTGTTTGCTCAGTATTGAATGATTTTGGACATATTAGTCAACAAAAAAAGTACTAATAGCTTTTGGCCACATTAGCCTGAGAACCATTTTCCATTTAGTCTGTAGTTAGTTAATTGAGTGTATGTTCATTTGTCCATATAAGCTATAAAATCCTACAATGAAAATGTAATTATAATTAACATTGCTGACCAGTTAAAAGACATAAACAGTAGTATGCCCATTAGTGTGCACTCTCTATTTGCTGACATTTCCAGTTATGCCAGATGGTGACTTTAATGATGGTGCCTTGTGGTGCTGCTAATGATTTTTGTGCCTGATGGTACTTTTATAGGGCCTGTTGTATCATAGAAGGCTGAAGGGTAACTTAATAATGATCTTCAAGCATATGAAGGGTCAGGAGGTATATGGTTATGAAGTGAACAGCTGTTAGTCGTTCAGACAAGAAGTAGGTTTTGTCTGTGACCAGAAAGATTTTACTTGGATGTTAAGTAGAATGTCCTGACAGTAAAAGATGTTTAATGAGAAAAAAGGTGACAGATGCTAAAATCTCTTCATTTTTCTTGAGTATGACACATGCTCCAGTTTATTCTTATTTTTTTGGTGATATGCCAGTTTCTTTTTGTATCTAGGAATTTATTTTTTTTTATGCCCATACTCCAAACTAACATGATCAAATCCTGGCTATAACAGTACTCATGTGACTTGTTTGTTTGTTTGTTTGTTTGTTGTACTGTGGATGGAACCCTGGGCCCCATGCCTCTTAAGCAAATACTCTACCACTGAGGCATAATCTAGACTTTATATCATAACTTGATGTACGTATGTATGAAATGGAGTTGAGGTCTTTCATCATGATAAATGGAATACAGTCTAAAATACTACTGACTATAAAATACAGTGGAGTGGGCTGGGGGGAGTGCAGATCAGTGGTTGAGCACTTGCAAAGCATGCAGGTGCCAGGGCCTGGGTTCCATCCCCAGTACCACAAAAAAAAAAAAAAAATGCAGTAGAGTGACTCTTTGATTCCTCCTCCATGAAAATAAGGCTAGACTGGTAAAGAATGTCAACGTTTTCAAACTCTGGAGTGTCAGAGTAATGGAGACCTTTGTGATAGTGGGAAAACAATATATAACCCTGGACTTCTTCTCTAGAGGATTTTTTTTTCCTTAACAAATACTGACTGATGATGTTTCTCCTTTGTAGTATTAAATAGAGTGTGTTAGAAAGAGAAACAAAAGACCTGGCTCTTATTCAAACTCCTGCAATTACTAACTGTATAACCTCAGGTCAACTCATTTAACTTCTCTGAGTTTTGTTTTCCTCACCCTGATAAAAAAACGGGGGGGGGGGGTAGTGAAGCTCTCATTTATGTCATCTTTGCCATGGGGAAAAGCAACAGTGTTGGAAGATTGAGGCAGGTACAACTCCAGAAGTGGAGAGTAGAATTTTGTACTGCAGTGGTTTGTTTGACCCTGTGTATCCCCAGCACTGCAAAACCAGGAGAAGGACCTGGCAATCTACTCCTGAACCAATCCCAAACCAATCAGCCACTGAAAACCTTATCAAGGTGGCTATGACTAAGACCCAACTGGACAGCAACTAACAACAGCAATCAAGTGAGAAGAGTCAGGCCTGATAAATGGGAGGGAAATGGGAGAAACTAAACCTCAAGACAGTTGCTTAGAAACTATTTATTTGCCAAATAATATATCCCAGATGTTGTACAAAATACCAACAATTTATTAGTGTACAAGTCCAATAAGTTCTCTCACTTCATGGAGTATTAAGAAAAAAATCAATAAGTAAATAAATGAACAAGTTCAGAGAGATATATAGTTGGAAAAAAACCAAAGTGCATGAGGGAAAAATAAAAACATCATGAGGAGGAGGTGATTCTGTGGTCCAGGGAGGTTTCTCTAAAGTCATGACACTTTATCCTATCCCTGTGTAACTGGAAGAATTCACACATGAATAGATACAGAAGAGCTGCAGTGAAGATTTGAAAGTGAAGAATCAGGTAATATTTTCCTACTTTTCCTTTCCAAATTTGGGGAGACCAAACATGCAACAGTGACAAAAGCATTGATAGGTGCCTTCGAGTAGGTGTCTGACTCATAGTGACCCTATCTACAACAGGTGAAGCACAATTGTCAGTGCTTCTCTGCTATACATGGTTTTCAATGGCTGATTGTTTTTTGGGAGTAGGCTGCCAGGTCCTTCTTGCAAGCCTATAGCACCTGGTGTTCAAAGGCGCGACCCTGCTTAGCTTCCTAGATCTGACAGGATCAGATGTCACAGTAGTAAGGCTGCAGACTGAAGTATTGACTAGTTTAGGTCTTATCTTTATCAGTCACTGATCTCTACTAATCAATTTATTTATGAGTAAAATGTGGGAGAGAGAGAAATGAGGCCATGAGAGTAATTATTTTCACTTTAACATCCAAAATACTTAGAGAAATCCCTGTCACTCCTATTTCATGTGAGAATTGAAGATAAAAGGAATAATGAACTGGGTAAGGGGTTGGCGATTAGCTAAGTGGGTAGAATGCTGCTCCACACTTTCTGAGGACCTGATTTCTATCCCTAGCACCACAAAACTGGGAGAAGTATGTAGCAGCCCATTACCAAAGCAATCCCCATACATTCTGCTATTGAAAACCCTATGAGTAGCAGAAAGGAACTGACACAGCACTGGGCATGGCACAGTGTCAAGGAGTGTTTAATTTGGTGGGGCATAGGGTCACTATGAATTGGACTGACTCCATGGAACCTAACAACAACAACAACAACTAGTTCATTGAAGAATCAGCTCAGTGAGTTGTCAATATAGAACAATTTTATATTTTTCTAGTAGCTGCTTTCAATCATCTCCTATTGATGTTTACTTATCTTTTAGGGACATTTTGGGCAGATATTATAATTTTGTGCTTCTGTTCTATTTTGGCATTAAAACATAATCCAGCATAAATAATATTCAAATCTTACAATTTATTTAATGCTCTTTCTGTTCTTATTTGAACCTAAGCTACAATTCTAGTACAACACAAAAATTCCCAGTCCTATCTAGATTGTATGTATAAAAATATGTTTACATTAGGAGTCTTATAAAATGGTTGTTAAACATGAAAATATCATACTGAGTTATTTTAACTAAAGCTTAGAGAAGAAAGATTCCATCCTGATAACACCCAAACAGGATGCTTTTGTCTATGCATGTGATTGTGAGGGCTCAAGAACTAAAACTAAAGCTAACGTTTGCAAACAAGTTTAGAATTGGACTGCTCACCTTGTCTAATCTATTAATGGTTTGCCTAAGTATGTAGAACAACCTTTGCTGACATGGTGACCTCTTCTTAACATTCAGAATTCTGTAATGAGCTGGGCTTGGTGGTACATGCCTATACTCCCAGTGACTTAAGAGGCAATGGAGGCAGGAGGACTTCCAGTTTGAGACCAGAGGCAGTCTTTGTAATTTAGGGAGACCCTATCTCAAAATAAAAAGGAAAAAAGTGGGCTGGGGGTACAAGTCAGTGCTGCAGCAGTTGCAAAGCATGCAAGTGCAAGGCTCTGGGTTCAAATCCCCAGTACCTCAAAAATAACAACAACAATGTTGTTGTTGTTAGGTGCTGTTGAGTCGGTATTCAGCTCATAGGGTTTTCAATGGCTGACTGTTTCGGGATTGCCTTGGGAGTGGATTGCCAGGCCCTTCTCCCATTTTTGCTGTGCTGGGAATTGAACTCGGGACCTCAGAGACTGCAGCGCATCGTTCTACCAACTGAGCTAAATCCCAGCCCAACAACAACAACAACAAAACAAAACAAAACAAAACAAAACAAAAAAACTTTGATGAGATAGCATATATTGCACTGATGCCAAGGTTCTTTCACATCTCAAAATGTCAAAATCAGCATGAGGCAGTTAAGGAACTTTTGAAGATAATGAGAAAGTGTAAATAAATAAATAAATAAATAAATAAATTTTTGTTATACTATGTCTGATTATGTATCCCTGGTAAAAAGACTTTACCTTAGGAGAATCAGTAATAGTTTTTGCCACTGCATTTTAGAAATAACATTATCGCTTTGTATTATAGCCCACTCTGTAATATTCATAAGCCTTTTTGTTGGTACATTCTTCTACACATTGGAACAAGCATCTAATCAATGCACAGTATCCTGATTCATTTCAACATTGATCTAAGAGTGATTTAAATTGTCCCAACCATTTTTCTATGTGCAAATTGTCATTTTCTTCTGTCCCTCTTTTTAAAAAGACAAAAAAATTATTCTAAATTTTTGTCTATAATTCAACATATAATAAAAGACTATTTTGATCAGGCTGAACAAAATCTTTGATTTCAAAACTCATCCTGCATAATATAATTTTTACAAATATTTTTCTACAAAGGGATAATTTAAATGTTAGATTTTTAAAATAAAATAGCTCTTTAAAAATTTTTACAGTCTTCCATTTTCCAATAATTTACAAGGATATTTTTATTGTTTTAGGGCATGTTTCTCTCATGTATCAAATATATGGTCATTGGGAAAAAATAAGAAAAGACATTGCTGGATAATTCCATTAATAAACATGCTCAGAAACAAGAAAGCAGTATCTTTTATTGGAAGATAGGCAAAGAGTCAGTTTATCAAGATTTATACTTCCACAGGCTACTGCGGTTTTTTTTGTTTGTTTGTTTGTTTGTTTTTGCTAGCAAAAAGTACTCATGTCCTCTACATATCTCAAAAAGAAAAATGCTCAAAATTCAGTTCTCTACTCCAGTGAATAAATTAGATAAATCACACATGTACATATTAAAATGTTTGTATCCATGCATAAACATACAGAATAAACATACATCCCTTAAACATTTGTAGAAACTTTGGAAGAATAAAACAATAACACAGGCAGATGAATAGACATGAGGTAACTTAAGACATTAAAAAATAGTATAGAAGAAGAAAACAGGAAAATCATAAAAATAATGTCTACAAGTAGAATAAAAAATAAATTTTTACATTAACACAAACTCTGCAAAATTTTGTAGGTAAAATTTATTTGTTCATGTTCAAGTTCATGGGAACTTGCCAAGAGCTCTTAAAGCATAAATCAAAATTTAAACTTTAAATGAAAATCTACTCATTTAATTTGACATGCTAATGTTATCTGGACAAAATTAATTCACATATACAATGCATGATGGTAAGGGGAGAATTACTAGTGAGATCACTTATTTTTCTCTCCTCTATGAGGAGACAATACTAATTTAAGAATACATAAGAAAACTTCAAGACTCTTTCAGCTGTCAGATATTCTTTAGTATTCTCTTATATTAATATTCACCCTGAAAAGCACCATAGAAATTGTAAAATAAAACTTACAAAGAACTATGAGTTTTCAGTAAAATGAGGAAAACAAGAGCCAAGTGATGAAGTATTACATTTTGTCCCCCATTTAAGAGTTCCTGGACACAATCAATATTCTAGTTTGAAGTTTAAATTTACAAAACCTGCTGCATTGTTCCAAGAATACATAAAAGGAAGATCAAAGGATTTGCAGTGTTGTGTGTGCATTAAATGTCATCTGACTTCTAGGAATACTTGAAACTTCTTGGGATGGAAATCAAAGAGAGAGGTAGTAGTTGACGTTTAGCTAATATTTTTATGCTACAATTAGGTACATTAATTATTTTAAATTAGCTTTTTATTAATCATTTAAACATCTTAATTCTCACCAAATGTGGCATCTACAGATTAGGATGGCCATACACCTCATACCCTTCCACTTGCTATAGGAATTATGTTTCCCATCCAATGTCTAGTATTTTTGGAAATGCTCACCTTGTAAAACTTGTCTTGAATATACATGTCACAAAGAATTCTTTGAGTTTGTAAATAATAAAATTCATAGATTGATTATGATTGTTTAGTGAAGGCTTATTTTTTGCCTTCAAAAAATATACTGCAAAAAGCTTCGCTTCCAGAATTATAGGTTCCCAGAATAAAAAGTGTTTATTATATGAATCCTGTCAATTATGATTGGATAACTTCTGGGCTGGTTTTAAGAATTATGCATTCTTGGGTTTGATAATGAAAAAATGGATGATGGATTTTTCTAATGATTGAAAGCTTTTACAAAAACCATGCATTTATTGTTTATTTCATGCAATGCATAAAATATATAAATAAAAGTATTTTCCAGAACATATCTTCATGTCAGAAAAATACATATCACTTTTTTCAGGTCTTCCTTAAACTGAATTTCCATGATAAAGACAAAACTTTATTTGTACAGATACATTTGCTTTGAGGTGTTTCACTCAGTGTCATTAATTTGATTTTTGTTTCATTTATTGTTTTATTTATAGTGGAGCAATAAGAGATGATGATTAATGCATAATAATCCTGTTTTAGGTTCAGTGAAACTAGATCTAGAAGACAGAGTTAATGTTTCTCTGGAGGGTTTGTGTAATATTTAGTATTAAATATATTTTCATCTTTTTAGGGTAAGAAATATTTTATTGCTTAAAAGGGCATTGACACATCTCTGGAGACTACCAGCCTATCTAGCAAAGAATGTGTTACCTTTCTAATTAGAACTTTACAAAGGAAGCAAATATGTTTTTCACTGACAAGGGTATATAAATAAAAGTCATTCTTGGTGGTTACTTCTTCTCTATGGACTTTAATATCTTTAGAAATTATCTTGTAATCAAAGGTTAGTTTCTAATTAACCAAATTTAATATTCATACAAGACCTTTATGTTAATTAAAGATGTAGAAATTACATTTAAGTTGACATTACAAAGTAATAGAGTTACTGTTTATAATGAAATACTAGAGAGGTAAGGTTAGAAATTTATCCATGTAGTGTAGTACAGTGAGTCCAAAAGATTTGTAGCACTATATAAAGTTCAAATGAATAAATTCTTCCAAATGATGTAAATTATTAAAGTCCATTCAGCTTAACCTGTGTTTTCATTCTTGGAATCTTAAATAGTTTATGGAAACAATGTTAGTTCATCTGACACATAGAGCAAATTTGTTGTTGTTGTTGTTACGTACCATCTAGTTGGGTCTGACTCATAGCAACCCTCATGGTGTTTTCCATGGCTGATTGGGATTGCTTGGGGAGTAGATCACCATGTACTTCTCCCATTTTTTGCGGTGCTGGGGATTGAACTCAGGTCTTCAGAGACCTTTAGCTCTTTCAACTGAGCTAAACCTCAGCCCAGAGACAATTTGTTGTTGTTGTTAGGTGCCGTCGAGTCGTGTCCGACTCATAGTGACCCTCATAGGGTTTTCAATGGCTGACTATTTTGGGATTGCCTTGGGAGTGGATTGCCAGGGCCTTCTCCCATTTTTGCAGTGCTGGAAATTGAACCCGGGACCTCAGAGATTGCAGCGCAGTGCTCTACCAACTGAGCTAAATCCCAGCCCCTGAGAGACAATTTAGGAAAGCCAAAATAAGAAATCTTGAGAAGTGGAAAATTCTTATATATATAAAATATATTTGCTAAGTGTTTCAATTTGCTGTGAAATGAAGAAAAACAGATGACATTAAAAAATAGATGACTATTAAAAAATAGTCGATTTGTTGAAAGATTAACCTTATTAACCTTATTAACCTTATTAACCTATTCATTACATAAGTTAAGATTCTTATTATTGTTTGATATACATTAACAGAAACAAGAAATATCTTAGAAGTTTTAATTAATGCATTTTTACAATTATGACTTACTAACTTAATTCCCACTTGCAATTCTTAATTTTTCATACAGAAATCAGACATTGTCAACACATATAAACAAGATATGTTTCTGACAGGCATTTCTTTTGCCCACGTTCACTTGAAGGGCCAACCATAATTTAACACTAACAATACAATTTCCTCAGTTGAGAGGAATTTTTGAATCTCTATTAGGTTTATATAAATGCTCATTTATAATTATTATATTTAATAATATCTAAGTGTTTATCACACTAAGCTTATCAAGTTAGGGCTTCTTCATATTCTTTAAATCACCTGTATTGATTTGCTAGTCTTCCAGAACAAGTTACCAAAGATTTGTTGCTTCAGCAATATGCTAATTATATTCTCACAGCTCTGGAGTTAGGAAGTCCAAGGTCAAGGTGCCAGTTGTTGTTGTTGTTGTTGTTGTTGTTGTTGTTGTGTATTTTCTTTTTTTTTTTAAGCTTTTCTCCTTGGCTTGCTTATGGATGCCTTCTCTCTGTCTTCATGGTCTTAACTTTGTGTGTGTATACACATCACTGGTATTTCTGCCTCTTCTGGTAAAAATACTAACAATATTTTATTAGAGCCTCACCATTATGATTTTATTTAACATTAATTACCTTTGTGAAAGTTCTTACACTAAAATAGTTACTTTGGGGGCTATGGCTTCAACATATTGTGTTTTGAGAAAACATAATCGAGACTATGACAGTACCCATCTCTCTAAGAAAACTATCTTTTTTATGAGAACCCTATTAGTAGGGCTCATTGAATATCTCCATTTGTAAAATAGACATATTGTGCTATAGCTGAGGTGCAAAAAGCAGCATGCAATATAAATGATGACACCCTGCAGCTGTACCACGATGGCATCTGATGCTGTAAGGTCTCAGAAGCTAAGCAGGGTCTGGCCTGGTTAGTACATGGATGGGAGACCGCCTGAGAACACCAGGTACTGTAGGTTTGGGAAAATGACCTGGCCCACTCCCTGCAAAACAATCAGCTATTGAATAGCAGAGAAGCAGTAACAATAGTGTTTTGCCTGTTGTACATAGGATGGCTTTGAGTTAGACACTGACTCGATGGCACCTAACAACAAATATATACATACATACATATATATATATATATATATATATATATATATATATATATATATATATAGTACATTTCTCCAGAAATTTTTTACACCTTGGAACAAAACCTTTCCATTTTGTTGTTTTAAGAATGCATCATATCCTTGTTCTAAGTGACAGCAGAAAATAGTCTAGAATATTATACCACAAATTACCATAATTCAACTCCAAAAATTAATACATAAATAGCATCTCTTAAAATATATATACATTTTTGGCATATATATAGACATGTATATATATATATATACACACATAGTATTTTCTACAGATTTATATAAACAGTACATACACTTTTTGTCTTCTTTCACTCAGCATAATTGTTTTGAGATTCATCCATGTTACATTTACCAATAGTTAATCTCTTTTCACCACTGAATAGTGCATAAATTATACAGGTCTTAAATTCAGGTATGGTTAGCCCTTCAATTTTATCTTTCTTTCAAAGCTGTTATTGGCTATTCTAGGTCTTTAGTTTCCATATGAATTTTTTTTTCCCGCTACTGGGGGTTGAACCCAGGGCCTCGCGTTTGCATGCTTTGCGAGTGCTGGACCACTGAGCTGCACCCTCAGCCCACCTTTTTACTTTTTGAGACAGGGTCTTACTAAATTACGCAGACTGCCTCTGGTCTCAAAATTGTGATCCTCCTGCCTCCGCTTCCCCAGTCGCTGGGATTGCAGGTGAGCGCCACTGCACCCACCTCCATATGAAT
This sequence comes from Pedetes capensis, assembly GCA_007922755.1. NCBI lineage: Eukaryota > Metazoa > Chordata > Mammalia > Rodentia > Pedetidae > Pedetes > Pedetes capensis. The sequence continues at coordinate 32,051 of VMDO01021107.1, forward strand.
TTTATGATCAACTTCCCAGTTCCTGCAGGAAGTGTACTGGAGTTTCATTGATATTGATTGCACTGACTTGACTAAGCTTGGGCAAATTAGCTTCAAAACAAAATTATGCTTTCCAACGCCCAAACAAGGCATATCTTTCATTTATTGTATTTTTAATGTCTTCTTCAGCAATTTTTATTATTTTATACTAGTCTTCATATATTTTTAGTCATTCCATACTTTTATGCTACCTTTAATGGCACTATTTTTAAATTTTCATTTCCATGTGTTATGTACTGCTATAGAAAAGGAAAATAGTGTATGTGTATATTGGTATTGTAGCCTTCAACCTTGCTGAATGCACTCATTCTTGTGTCTTTTTTTAGATTCAATTGGATTTTCTGTATAGATACTCATGCCATCTGAAAATCACTTCTTCTTTTTCAATCTAATTTTCATTCTTTTTCTTGCCAGAGGACCCTACCCAGAGTTTCAAGAACTTTCTTGAAGGAGTTGGAGCAGATCTCTGTTTGGTCTTGTTCTGCTTTTAGTAGGAAAGCATTTAGTTTTTCACCATTGTGTATATCGTACAATTTTCATAGATACACATTATCAGATTAAAGAAACTCCCTTCTATTTGTAGTTTTCAGATAAGTTTTGTCAGTAATGGACACTACATATTGTAAAGTAATTTTGTGTCTATTGAGATGATTTGGTTTATTAATATGATTAATTATTTTGATTGATAGCTAGTATTAAGCCAACTCTACATCATTGGGATAAACACCAGTACTTAGTGATGACATATTAGCTTTTCAATATATCAGATTTCATTTGTTACATTTTGAGTAGATTATTTGCATTCTTATTTATGTGGGATGTTGCTTGGTAGCTGCCTGTTTTAGCATAATTGTCTGGTTTAGGGAGGTGGGTAATGCTGACTTCAGACAATGAGTTGGAAATACTTCCTCTTGTACTACATCTTTCAAATTAAAAACAAAAGTGAAACAGAGTTATAATAATAATCATCAAGTATGATTTCCCTTTGGATATTTCCTGGATGTAGTAGTTAAAAGCAGAGGTTCTTAACTTGAAACTTAGGTTCAAGTAGTAAAATTGACCCTATATAGTAATTGTGGCATAAGCTATTATTACATGTGTACCATATATTTTTAAATGGTCGCACAGAAAGTCATTTAGTCTGTTTTTTCAGATTTATTGAGGTACAGTTAACGAATGAAAATTATATATATTTAAGGTTTACTTATATCATTCTATACATCTATAATAGACAACTAAAAACTATATATTTATCAAAATAATTTTGTGAGATAAAGCTTGTGTGAATTACCTTAATTTATGCATTCCACCATATACATATATTTCAAAATGTCATGTTGTAGTCTTTTGTGTTATAAACTTTCATTATTAAGGCAGGCAGTTCCTGGAAGCCTTTAAGTCTTGCCTACAAGAAGCACAGCTTCGAATTTTATCAAGGGATTAGAAATTCTGGTAAACTGATTGGACTTTTAAGTCCAGGAAGTGCCACAGCCTCTGGCCAGTATTCCAGGAATGATGACATATATGCAGCAGTTCTGAGAACCTACAGAGATGTGGGCACTTTTCTCCCCCTGTATCTAACATATAACCTAATTTCCTAATGCTAAGTCTATTAGGCTCATGGTCCTTAGACCTTTTGCTTGAGTCTTTAAAAGTGAATTTAAGAAAGCATTTAAAATTATAACAATGAAAAAAATAGTCCAGGACAGGGAACTTGAAAATGTTACTCAAAAAGTCTTTTTCATCTCTTATTTCATGTGATTTTAAAACTGACCTTATTTCATAGTCACAGTAAATTATTTTTTTCAAATAATGAAAAGGTTGGACCAAATTTTGTTAGCATCTTTATTCTGACAGTTTGTATGGTTTTTTAAACTTAATATTCTGTACTTTTAGCTGGGGTGAAGGTATCTATAGAATTCAATAGCTAATAAAAACATTTTGCTTTTTATTTTAATTCATATATTATACAAGACTTTCCATCTTCCTATCATGTAACTTTTCTGTAATTTTCATTTGATAGAAATTCTGCTACACTGAAAATCTTAATCAAATTAGTGGCTTAACTTATATATTTTCTTTTCCCCAAGTGGCAGTTTCAAGGCATTAATAGCAATTTATATAATTGATTATTTGGCAAGTACTTGAAGAAAAGTACATTTTTCCTAAATAATTTACAATCATATTAGGTTTGTTTTGCTTATAGTTTTATATCCACATTCTATTCTGTGTATTACCTGGAACATAGTAGAATCATTAAGTTCTTTTGAATAAATGAATTTTATTAGATAAATATTAAAATAGGAGGGGAAATTAAGGTCTCACTTTAAATCAATACAAATCATTTGAAGATAAGGAAACTGAAGCTAGGAAAGGCTTTCTTCCTTTGTAGATTATTTGCTACTTTACTGAAATTCATTATCATGATCCTGCTTAGGATCTATATGCAAGCTTTGAAACTGTCATATTACTAAAAGTAAAAATGAATTTTCAGAATGAATACAATCAAGTTTTTTTATTGGAAATTTTTAACATACAACTTAAGGTGTTTCATTCTGACATGCATTTCATTATAATATTTCCATATATGCTTTTTGTTGTATATTGCACAGATAAGTTCCCCCTTACCCTCTTGTACACTTCCTCTCCCTGTCCTACCCCACCCACCAAACTTCTCTTCCATTTGCTTGTCTTTTTATGCTAATGTTTTTGTGTATATTCTTGGATCCTAATTATGTTTAAGATCAAAGCTTTTTCTGTAGTGAACTATCTTTTTACATTGTCAGTACTATTCCTTGAATTTTCTATCTCACCCGTATTATTACCATTCTTTGGTATTATTGGTATAATTATAGTTATTTCCAGAACTATTAAAGTTGGGCTGTTCTCCCTGAGGGCACCCCCTCCCTCATTCCTCACTCCTTTTTTTTCCTCCTCTCTCCCCTCTCCTCTCCAAGGATTTCCTCCTGTTGCTAGATCCCTCCCTCCTTTTGCACTCCCCAAATTGTCCCTTCTCTGCTAAGTCGACTTTAGCTTTCTATTATATTCTGACTTCCGCATAGGATTTTTTCCTTCTTTTAATTTTGATTCAGCTCCCACATATGAGTGAGAACATGTGCTATTTCTCTTTCTGGGCTTGGGTTCATTTTTAAGTTCTTTGTGGACATAAATTCTTATCTGTGACCTATTTTGGTCAATCTTCTAATTTACCTTCTCTCACTCTCAGCTACCTTCTCCACATAGACACACTCCAAGTTGATGAAATGACCATATGCATGGATCTTTGTACCAACTTGAGCGCATAACCTGTGTCCTTCTATACTAAAGAAATGAGTGACAAGGAGGGCTTAGCGGATTCTAACTGAATTTGCTGATAGACTCCATAGTTTTATCTGGTCTTAGTTTTCTGTTTATCAGTGATAATTAATATAGTCCACTCTCTATTACACACAAAAGTTGTGCATAGTATTAATAATGAATCATGCAAACATAGTTCAGAAATCATTTCTATCTGTATGTGGGAAGCAGTATGTGATGTTTTTGAAGTAAATTTCCCACCTTAATTATGTTTTGCTTGGAGTAATTAGTCTGCATTCCCTGAGCATACATCAGCTGAGAGTGGAAGAGATACAGCCTTGAAGTATTCTGGGAACGTGATTTAAAATATTGCAACTGAACCATATGTAAATACTTAATATTTGTACATGACCTGGGAAAATTCAAAGGAGTCTAGTAATGTCTAGAGTATTATTCAGACTTGGTGATCAAATCATGTCTTTCAGAAATAACTCCATATGTTCCTAGTCTAACTCAGTCTATTCCCACCATACCAGTTTTATAAAGGAGATTCATTAAACTTGATAGCTTAATGAGGAAACTTAAGAGCAAATGGAAGTTCATTTTTATTGTTAGTTCTAGCAAGTATGTGTGTATATAGTTACTTAGAAAGTTATTTTAATTTATTTCTCCCTGTGACAGAATGTGTGGGTATTTTATTTCTTCTGCTTCATAGCTTTGAGTTGTAGCTAGAAACCTACTTTTCCAAGGTATTATA
>VMDO01021108.1:0-36093 GCA_007922755.1 Pedetes capensis
GGAGCACTCTGGTTGCACTTCTTCTAGGACAGATCTGTTGGTTCTTTTGGCAGTCCATGGTATATTCAGTAGACGTCTCCAGCACCATAATTCAAACACATCAATTCTTCTCCTGTCTCCCTTGTTCAGTGTCCAGCTTTCACAACCATATGATGCGACTGAGGTGAGGAGACTGCCCTTAAAGGGTAGGGGTGCCAGACATCCACAGGCAGCCAGCTGTGTGCGCCCAGAACACCGCCCCAGGCAAGGGCCGCCTGCCAGAGCCACGCATGCGCTACCAGTCATCTGCACCAGACCCAGGTGCGCCCTGCGCCCAGCCACACACGCGGGCCCTCACGTTCCCCTGGGCACTGTCTTCAGGAGAGCCCCTGTAGATCTGGCCCTTCCCTTTCTCAACCCGCATCCTCAGAGGGCCACCGGGATGCTCCGCCCCCATCAGGGCCCCTAAAGCACTGGGATGGCGTAGAAAGGCACCTGGATAAGGAGTCAAACACTCGAGAAACTCTTCTTCAAACTTGTGTAGAAGAAGAAATGCCCCAGGGAGCTGAGTCAAATGGTTTTGAGAAAGAAAAGCATACGGTCAGCTGCCCAGCTAAATGTTAGCGCTCTGCCCCGCCTCCCCTTCCTTCATTAGCGGCTGGTCCTTGTGTACAGGAAGCAGCAATGGGCTGGAGGCATGGGGGGGGTGCTTCTAGAAGAGTCTGCAGGAGGGCGGGTGGGTTTAGACAGGGGGCTGGGTGGAGGGCACTGAAGCCCAGTATCCAGCCTGGGGAAGGCTTTGGGGAATGACTATTCAGCCAACTGAACTCAACCCCAGGTACTATAAGGAGCCTCGGGTTGTGAGGCTACATAACAAAGTGGGCGCAGACGGGTAAAGGCCTTAGAATGATGGAGGAGTGGGGGCTTCGGGTTTTGAAAATGCAGTGTTGATTTTGTCACTGTCATGCTCTACAACCTTCAATAGCTCCACTGTCTCCTGGCCAACAAGGTAGGACTGTGTCAAGGAAGGACAGAGGAGGGCCTGGAGACCTTGTAGGAGGCTGATGGCACAGTCCAGGGAGAGAGGAAGAAAGAGAGTGCATTTTGGGGCAGGGCTTTGTAAGAGGCCCACCCTGGGCATCCCCTGTTCCTCTCCCCAAATTGATGATCACTGCTTGCTTGAAGAGTCAGATAACATTTCAAGCCTAGCAACTAGCAGTGCCTTACTCTACTCATAGTGGGTGTGAGCCATGAAGAGCCAGAAAAACAGCCTAAAGCAGGAGTCAGCAGCCAGCAACGCTCTCCTGGCTCTGTCTGTTGTTGTCATTGTTAGGTGCCGTCTAGTCGTGTCTGACTCATAGTGACCCTCATAGGGTTTTCAGTGGCTGATTGTTTCGGGATTGCCTTGGGAGTGGATTGCCACGTCCTTCTCCCATTTTTGCAGTGCTAGGAATTGCACTCGGGACCTCAGAGACTACAGAGTGGTGCTCTACCAACTAAGCTAAATTCAGGCTCTGTCTAGATTCAGAAAACGACAGTCAGACAGTCCCAGGCTCCTCTCGTACTTAAGCAAGTGAACCTTTCCATGAAGCCTTCATTTCTTCATTGGTAAAATGGGGACAATTATAGTACCTCTCTTCTAGGATTTAATGAGGCTTTCATGAAACTGTCTATAAACCTTGACCGTAACAACTGCCATGCACTGAGAGTTTTACTATCATAACTGGCATGTCATAAAGTCGCTATTATTATTGACGACAAACATTGTTTAGGCAACATCTTAACCCTTAAGCTGTGACGTTAGCAGCTTTTAGCAAAGGGATCGGTGTTGGTGTTCTTGAGCATGACACCAATCCAACTGAAACCGAGACATTAGGCGTTGTCATTTCTTCCTGCTATGGAGGGTGCTAGGTATAGATGGGAAAGCAGGTGGACAGATAATCAGTCATGAAAAATGATACATATTCTTCCTGCGTGATGTACTGGATGCCATTTAAAAAAAAAAGAAAAGAAAAGAAAGAAAAGAAAAAAGAGAAAGAAAAGAAAAGCCATTTCTCCATCCATAAGTCTCTGCCGGCGACAGAAGTCCACCGTGTCACCTCTGGGAGTTTTCATTATTCAGCTGTTTTCGGAATGAGTGATTGATGTAATTAAAGTTATTGGTAAGGAAAGACTCAGTTACCAAGGGACAGATGAGTCAGCAGCAAGTTTAAGTAATGAAATAATGTTCCAAGGAGTGATTTTTAAAATAAGCTTTCTTTTTTTTTTTCTCTTTCCTTAACTCAAGACATCTTGAACATTGTAGGTCAGCAAAAAAAGCTGTGAAGCAATGAAGAACAGGGGAAAACCCAGCGCACAATTTGAGAAATTCTGAGCTGCAGTCATTTTCTACCTGGGGAAACAAGGTTTATGGAGTGACGATGGTTCCAGCTTACATTTATCGAGTCCACCGCCCGCTTTGCGCACTTGCTTCCATTTACCCTCTGAGGTCAGTACTGTTATTGCCTCCGACTTACAGGTGAAGAGCCCGACGTTCTGAGAGGTGGAAGACCTTGGCCATGGCTCTATACTTGGCAAGTGGCTCAGATGGGGCAAGAGTCCAGGCAGGTGGGGTGCGGAGTCCTTCTTATCACCTCATGTCCTCAGCCTGGGCCTGCGTCCAGAGCCCATGGACATTTAATCTGGATCCTAGCGTGCCCCACACAACAGACAGGGAGGGTTTGGCCACATCTGTCTGACTCCTGAGCTCTTTCTAAGTCCATGGGCGCAGTCTATGGGAGAGTACAAACGAATACAGGGTGAGATCGAAAGACGGGGTGAATGTTTAAATTTAAAAATAAAGATTACAGTAAGAGACACATTGCCGTTCATCCCCCTCGAAATGCTCCCTCTGGCTCCCAACACCCTGATCTCGTCGTTCTTGCCACTTGCTGAGGCCACCCTGGAGTTCTTCCGTGAGTGTCTTTGGTTAAGCTGTCGTGGCTGCCTCGATGTCCCAAATCCACTTAAAATGTTTCATGGTTACTTTGACTTGGGGAAGAGCCGGAAGTCGCACAGTGCCAGATTCAGTCAATAGGGTGGATGAGGATGAATCACAATGTTTTCGTTTGACAGAAATCGCCACACAAGAAGCGATAGGTAACATGGAATATTGTCATGGTGGAGCCTGAAACTAAAGCAACTTTTAAAAAAGGACTTCAGGCCAGGCGCAGTAGCGCACGCCTGTAATCCCAGTGTCTCGGGAGGCGGAGGCAGGAGGATCGCAAGTTCGAGACCAGAGACCGTCTGCATAACTTAGCGAGACCCTGTCTCAAAAAGTAAAAAAAAAAAAAAACAGGGCTGGGGGTGCAGCTCAGTGGTCCAGCACTTGGAAAGCATGCAGGCGTGAGGCCCTGGGTTCAACCCCCAGTACCACAAAAAAAAAAAAAAAAAAAAAAGGACTTCAGAACTGCTTCAGAAAGAGGCAAAAATGATGGAACCAGTGTGGTCCAAGCCAGGGGGCATCTTGAGAGCCAGAATTAATGGCAATGTGTCTGTTTCCATAAAAATTCGTTTTTAATTTAAACATTCACCATATTTTTTGATCACATTAGCATTAGCTCAGGATTCACCAGTTTGTCTTTATTTCCATCAATGTCTACTGAATATCTAGGACATCCCAGGCTTTGAACTCTGCCACTGGTGCCTGGGAGGTGACTGGGGCAGGACCATGGAGAAGACAGGCCACAGGCCAGGCCACGGGTGACAAGGGCTCAGACCAGGACTCGGAGCACTGAAGGAGAACCTCAGAAGGGTCCTGGGGACGTGGGAGGGAGTGCGTGCGATATCTCAGGGAAGCAGGTGGGGGGTCCTGAGGGCCCCCGCTGGGGGAGTGAGTGGAGGACAGCACAGGGGAAGCTGCTCTGAAGTTGGGGAGCTAGAGAATGGCGTGGGGCTTCAGCTTGGGGTGTTCTGAACTGGGGTCGCATCCAGTCCTTCAGATACATATGGAGGTAGCCAGATGCACCTTAGAATAAGAACCAGGGAAGGTTCTGGATGCTAAGCCAGGTGTGGTTGTCGCACCCCCGAGGGGCATAGCTGGCCTGCTGGGTCAGGTAGTGGTCCCCCATGCAGGAAGGGAAGAGAGAGTCAGGCAAGGCGGGAGCCTCTAACCTTGAGCATCATGGCGTCAGGGAACCCAATAGCCACCCAGTGGGTGACACTAAACAGCTGCCCCGTGTCATTGCAGTTGGCTGCAGGAAGGGGGAGTGGGTGGGAACCCCCACTTGTGAGCAGCTAGAGAAGGGCAGAGTCCTCCTGGACAGCATCCATCTGCTTAGGTCCACTGTGGGGTCCCCCAGCGCCCCTAACCCTCATCACCTCCACACTTGGCTCAGAGCTGGAGGTCCAGCCCCTCTTCTCCCTCTGCAGAATCCAACATGGCCAAGGTTTTTGTGGTGTCAGGAGCATAGTCAGTGGCTAGTGGTAGCCTTTCTCCCGCAAAGAGTGACCCTGAGCGAGAGCAAGGGGTCAGCGTTGCAGACCCGCAGGGGCGGAAGGAACCATGGATCAACAGGTTGTGAGAATCCTCCCATTCCAGTCCTGCCTCCTCTGAAGCTCAGCCTGAGATGAGCTCCGCAGGGCAGAGGATTTAATAAGAAAGAGGTCTCAAAGGAACAAGGTGAGCTAGGGAGAGGAAGAGGGAGCCATCCCTAACCCTACTGCCATTGGCTGTGTGATCCTAAGGAAGTTGCTGCACCTCTCGGGTCCTCAGTTTCTGTGCCTGTAAAATAGCAGGTGCTGTTTCCCCGAGAGGTGGTAAGAACCTGCCTGGGGAAGAGGGTGTGCGGTGACATGCCTGGGGTCCCAGCCACTCAGGAGGTAGAGGCAGGAGGATTGTTTGAGCCCAGGAGTTCAAGGCCACCCTAGGGAAAAGAATGAGGCAGGAAAGGAAGAAGGAAGGAAGGAAAGGAGGGAGGGAAGAAGGAAGGAAGGAAGTGAGGGAAGGAGGAGGGAGGGAGAAGGGAAGAGAAGGGAAGGGAAGGGAAGGGAAGGGAAGGGAAGGACAGGCCAGGCCAAAGCTAGACCAGGCCTAGGAGTATAGCCCAGTGGTAGAGCGCTGGCCTAGAATATGCAAAGCCTTGGTCTTGATCCCTAGCATGGTGAAAAGAGAAGAAATAACAACAAAGCCCGCCTCTGGGGGGCCCAGAGATGATTTCAGGTGGGGGCGGAGAGCTTCCCCTGCACCCGGCCACCTAACTTTGAGGGCAGCCTGCACAGCAGAAGAGAGGGCAGGGGGACCCGTAGGAGCATCAGACACCCTGCGAGATGACAGCTGCTTTCACAGTCCAGGGGCCGGGAAGTTCACTGAGTTCGCTCCTTCCTACCATTGTCTTCCATTTCAGTCATTATGGCAATATAAATATGGCTTCCAGAATCAGTCGACGGTGATGGAATCTGAAGGAAAAGTTTCTGTAAATAGAGCTCCAGCACTCAGAGGCCACGGCCAGCATAGGGAGGACGGGGCTGGGGTGAGTCGGCTACAGGAGCTCTGAGCCAAGGAAGGGCTGGTGCCTTTCGACCTTGAACCCTGCAGAACCTTCTCAGACATTTCTCCTACCTGCGCTAGGATGCGTAAGGCATTTGCCAGAAAGGGAAAATTGAAAAGGAAAAAAGAAAAAAATCCTGGAAAGGGGGAAATGCCTCCACCAACCAAAACAAACCAGGCCAACAAATTTTCTGCCACATTCTCCATGAAAGCAAAGAGGTGGTGTTTATTCCAAAGGAGCCCTTTGCTCCACACGGCCGCGAATCCACTCTTTCATGTGATCCAGGAAGGCTGGTCCCCAGCTACTGGTGAGCCCCTTTGCACACAAGGGTGTTTGGAACAGGAGCCACCCCTTACCACGGGGTCTGGATTTAGATTCTCTGATACAAAGAGAGGGCGAATAAAACAAATAAACAACAAGCAAAAACCCCTGTGGTTTGGATCTTTAAAAAAAGAAAGAGAGCCGGGCGCAGTGGCGAACGCCTGTAATCCCAGCAGCTCGGGAGGCGGAGGCAGGAGGATCGCAAGTTGGAGACCAGAGGCAGTCTGCCTAACTTAGCAAGACCCTGACTCAAGAAGTACAAAAAATGGGCTGAGGGTGCAGCTCAGTGGTCCAGCACTTGCAGAACATGCAGGCACGAGGCCCTGGGTTCAACTCCCAGTACCGCAAAGAAAGAAAAAGAAAAAAAAGAGAGAGAGAGGGAGAGAAAGAAAGAAGGAAGGAAGGAAGGAAGGAAGGAAGGAAGGAAGGAAGGAAAGGAAAAGAAAAGAAAAACAACTGACTGATAAGTCTCATGTCAAATTGTGTTAGCTGGGAAGGTGTCCAGAACTTTCTGGAACCGTGAGCGTATTCAACATCTGGGGCTAACAGATGCCTCACTTTGCTTGAAAGATGTTGAGACGGTGTTCTTAAGGGTCTGTGGGTTCTCTTGAGGATAAAGCCACTGAGAGTTTACAGGAAAAAAAACCAACAACCCGGAGTTGACAATGATCTATCCAATCCAGAAAGCGAAGCGAAGGGTTGAGAAAGAGCTGAGATTTCAAGAAAAGAAATTCAAAATAAATGCACGCTAGACCCATGACTTATAACTTCACCCCCAACTCAAATCTTCCTTTGATGAGGTTTGCCCTGTACAATGGGTGAGGGAATATGAATTTTTGCTTATATTATGGGAGATCATTATGAGTGGGCGGAAGTCTCTTCCGATAGGAGAAATGAGAGGGTCTTTTCAGGAAGCAATTATTCAGGGCAGAAAACCCTCCCTGCCAGGGAAAGAGCCCCAGCTTCTCCTTGTTGTTGCGTCTCGGGGAGCAATCGCACATTCTAAGTTGCCCCCTCATCTGTACTTCACACAGGGCGTCCTGAGGAGACAGCTGCCCGCCAGCAGCGTTTGAGGAAGGCTAAGATGTTTCCCGGCCCAGCCTAAAAATATCTCCCTTGACAGCCTGTCACAGTGTCTGAGATTCTGCCATTATAAATTCATTCCTCTCCGTTAAGGCGTTTTGTTTCCAGAAGTTTTCTGTTAAAATACAGAAATCCTGGAGAACTTAGCTTGGGTGAGGCTGCACAGAGCTTCAGCCAGGAGTCAGGAGACCTGGGTTTGGGATTGGTCTCTATGAACTCGCTTCGTGGGCTTGGGCAAATCATTTTCACTTCCTGGACCTCAGTTTCTCCACTGGGAAAACAAAAACAAAAACAAAAACAAAACAAAACAAAACAAAACAGAATGAAAGGAAAGCTGTGGTCAGAGAAGGCTGAGATCTGTGGATCGGTTTTGTATCTCATATCCTAGGCATTTAGGTACTGTGATACCGGCTGCCCACCATATCCACGAGAGCAGCTGCTGTGAGCCACGGAGCTTGGAGAGCATGTCAAAGAGTCTCTACTTCCTGTCTCTTTGGAAAAAAAGAAAAAATCCCTGCTCCTCCATTAATGTTTGACATCTCAGAAAGTGGTACCCCTGTTCTCCAGGGTTCTCAAGTTCCAGTCCTTGCAGCTATCCAGAACGCCTTCCTTTTCTCATCCCCTACAGCCGACCCATCAGCAAAGCCTATTGAGTCCACTTTCAAAACGTGGACCAAACCTGGCCACTTCTCCCCACCTCTCAGGCTGCCACGTTGGTCCAAGGTGGTGTCATCTCCCTTTCCATTCTCCGTCAGCGTCCTAGCTGGTCCCTGGTTCCATTCTTGCCCTGCCAGTATCTCCACCCTGCACACTGAGGACACCTTTAAAACATGTCAAATCCCAGGGCTCAGAACCTCCACACTTCCTCCCAGAGATGCCACCAGGACCTACAGGGCCCCATAGAACCTACCCTGGGCTTTCCCCCTTGCCCTTGTCTCCTCCCTCAGTGGTCTCCTTGCTGTTTGTCGAGCCTGCCCCCACCTCAGGATCTTTGGATTTGCTGATCCTTCTGCCCAGAACCTTCTTCTGTACTATCTGCATGGCCTATTCCCTAACTTCTTTCAGATCTCTGTTCAAAACCCACCTCCGAGGGGAGACTTCCCAGACCGCCCACTGCCTGCATGACTTCCATTTTCGTTATAAGGCTCACCACCTGGACGTGGTGATAAGTCATTCTCACACTCATCAGTGGAGTTACTAGTTTCTCCACAGAGGCAGAAGCTCTGGGAGGGCAGAGACTTTGTTTTGTTCGAGCTGAGTCACCAGTATATTGCTGTTAGGGGCTGTGGAGTTGGGTCCGACTCACAGCGACCCTATGTACAACAGAATGAAACACACTCAAACACTGCCATGCCTGACACTATGTCAGTGCTTCTCTGCTATTCCTAGGGTTCTTGATGGCTGACTATTTGGGGAGTGGGCTGCCAGGTCCTTCTCCCATTTTTGTGGTGCTGGGGATCAAACCCAGGGCCACAGAGCATACAGAGCACGCACTCTACCAACTGATCTAAACCCTCGAATATCATAAATGCTCAATTAACCTTAGTTGGAGGAAGGGCGAGGAAATGTGTCGGTGGAGCTGCATTAACAAGATCAGTGTAAGCGTTCTGGCAGGAGGGGTCAGTGCCAAGGTCTTTCTTGTCTTCTGTTTCAGCCAAGGCAAGACGTCCTGTGGAGGCAAAGGTGGAGTGATGTTTGAGACATCTGGGAGGGACAGTGTGAAGGGCTACAAGGTAGCCAGGGAAGCTGTTGCATCCAGAGAAAAGAACCCAAGCGAGCCAGCTGCCATAATCCTAGCAGCTTGGGAGGCTGAGGCAGGAGGATCGCAGGTTCAAGGCCAGAGGCCAGGATGGACAATTTAGCCAGACACTGTCACAAGAATAAAAAAATAAAAAAGGGGCTGGGGATGTGGCTCAGTGGGGGAGTGCTTGGCTAGCATGCACAAGGCCTTGGATTCCCCCCCAGTGCTGTAAAAGAAAAGAACAGAAAAAAGAAAAAAGACTCCAGGCTGAACTTATAAAGCCTTATAGGCTGCAGTTTCTTCATTGAGACCAGCAGAAATTGCCAGAAGATCCTTGTGGACAGATTCCAAAATACAGCAGCCTACAGAAGGAGGGAAGGAGCTGGGTAAGGGTAGGGGGGACCCTGAACTATCATGCGATTACCTTGAAACTCGATTCTGCCCTGTAGACACATAGCAGCTTCCACCGACTCCCCAGGCTTCAGCCTTGAGCAGGTCACTGGTGGGTCCAGCTGCCTTCCCAGGCTTTCCTGCGGTTCCCCATCAGGCCCCCTGGGCTGAAGATCTCCAAGGGAAGTCAGAGAGGAAGCTGCTGCTAAGGAGGAGTCTTTCTGACAGGATCCTCCTCCCTCTGCTGCCCGCCCTCCGCCTTTATCCCAAGACGGGGTCAGAGTGAACTTGAGCATAACTTTAGTAACTATGTTGTTGTTGTTGTTGTTGTTGTTGTTGTTGTTGTTAGGTGCCATGGAGTCGGTATCCGACTCATAGCGACCCTCATAGTGATTCAATGGTAGATTGTTTCGGGATTGCCTTGGGAGTGGGTTGCCAGGCCCTTCTCCCATTAGTAACTATGGAAAGGCATTAATGTGTCATGCACTGTCACCCACGCGAAATCCTGGTGGCGCAGCACCTTTGCACCTAAGAGAACATAGAGGCTCAGGTTGGTTATTGGACCTGTCCCAGGACACGTAGCCAGTAAGTGTGGGGGGCAGGGCAGAGCCTCTGGGCCCAGGCACCCACCCAGCAAGCTATGAGGTCTCTGAACCACAGTCTTTGTGCCTCAGGCTCCAAGGTTAGATGGGCGTCCTTAGAGGCCACCGCCTACTTATGGGCCCCCAGCAGCCCTAGCCTCCCCCCAGCTTGAGCAGCTTGCCAGAAGTAGGTGATAGTGGGGTGGCCAGGACCTGCACCCACCGCCTCGGGACTTAACACCCCACTCTTGAATTCAAGGACAGGAGCCCTCGGCAGGAAGTAGCCACAGACCCAGCCAAGGAAAGTACGAAGGGCCGAGACCATTTGGGGAAACCCCCACAGGGGCTGGGACCCCCAGGCTGAACCTCAGCTGTGGCAAGCGCCACCGCCAGGCTGCGGGTGTGGGCGGGAGCTCGGAGGCCTCATTTGATGAACAGCAGCCAATAAATTCATTAATCATCATTTTATGCCTCATCAAACCCCCTCCAAGCCCCTCCATAGAAGTTACACAAATTAGCCCCTGAAAAGACAGTAATTTCAGCTTAGCGAGGTAAGTGCTTTCTGATGGGCTCCGCGCACAGAGCTCTCCTGACAAGCTAATCCATCAGCGCGTTAGGATGGGGCGCGGCCCAGACACCCTGTCCAGCCGGGCCGCCCCAGACCCAGCTCTTCCAGCCCTGCCCAGCCCAGCCCAGGTCAGCCTCCGGAGGCTATGGAGGAGGGTCTCTGCATGGGGGACCCCTCTCCCCAAACTCCTTTGCACCCATCCGCAGCAGGCAGGCTGACTCCCTGGCCCACCCTGACCTCCTCTCCAGCCCTTCTAAACAGAAGAGAAACTTCGGGAAAAACTGAGACCTCACACTGGGAAAGGAGCTCCTGGCGCAGGAGGACTGAGGTGCTGAGGTTCTGCGCTGCATGCGGGAGGAGAAAAGAGCCAAGCAGCCCTTTCTTCTAATAGCTGCTTGTCTGGGCTCTGAGACCCCTTGAATTATTGAATCCGGTGTGTGTTTTGCATATTATTTGGGGAAGGAAGGGTTAATCTATGGATTCCAACCGATTCTGAAAGAAACCCCAGGCTCCAAAAGAAGGCCTTAGGGGAACAGAAAAAGGGGGCCTGTGGGTGTTGAGTGTGGTTCCAAAGGACCTTGGTGCGGGCCTGGTCTTTTTCTGGGCTTCTTCACCTTTACCGCTGAAAGCGCCACCTGGGGTGGAAGACTAGGCCTGGGGAAGAAAGAAGGATCTTCTATGGAATGGGCTCAGCTGATGTGGCCCAGATATGGGGTACTGGATGAGAGAGGAAAAGGGGACAAGCCAAAGTGGATAACACTATGGCGAAGGTAGGGTGATTGTAAGCAGGATGCCAATGCCTTGCCTTCTCGCCTTCCCAGCCTGGTGGGACGGTGGGCCCCGCGGGAACCCCACTCAGGGCCCAGAGCCAGCGAGAAGGAAGCCGACTCGCAGGCGCAGCCCACGCGGAGCCGGCGGGCCAGCGCGCCACCGCTGCAGAGAGCTTGGAGCCCTGAGCGACGCGCAGCGACTTCATTAGCTTCCCCTCCACGCGGCGCTGCATGCCTCGGAAAATAAGTTAGCAAACGGGGAGCCGTTTATCTCTTTTATCTTGGGGCCTGATCCAATTAAATAAGTGCACATTTACATTTGCATCCATCAGGCGGGAGCGCGGAGAGCCTGGGGTTTGCTCGGAGCAAATAAAAGCAGATTTCACTGGGAAAAGTGATGTCTGGGCGCGCTGGGCTCATTCGGGCGCTGGAACCGAGCACTGCCAGGCCGGAAGCCTTGAGGGACCCAGGACTGGGGGCTCCCTTGGCCGACTAAAAGAGGGAGATCCCCCAGCAGCCCAGAGGGGCGAGCCAGCGCAGGGGGTCCAGCCCTGCTCTGGAGGCGTTCTGTTAGACCACAATCTCCACGCACTTAGTTCCCCGGGGCCCAAGTTGCATTTATGGCAAAAACGAAAAGGGGATCGACTCTGGTCTGGTCACCAGAGGAGACCTGCAGGGTGGGTCTAGGGACGGTCTCGAGGTCTTGGCTAGATTAAAGCAAGGGCAGGCGGCTACGTCCGAGCCTGGCCGGATTTTCCTACTGTTCGATGGCGGGGCAGCAAGGAAGGCGAGGAGCCAGGCCGAAGGCGCGCCCGGCTTGCCCTCTGGATTCCTGCGCCTGAGTGAGACCAGCGCGCACGGCCGCCTAGCGCTCCTGGCTAGACCGGCGGACGCCCAGTTCAGCCCCGCCGCATTGCCACGCGGACCTCCCTCAAGGTGCTTTCGAAATATTAGGATCCCAAGCAATAGGGGTGGCGTTTTATTTGCTGTTCCCTTTTCTGTAATGTCCACTTGACAGGCCGAACGCTCTTAAGACCAAAACGGTGATGGGTGCGCAGTCGCGTGGTCTTCCCCTCGGGAGCTGCCAAACAGCACATTACGACCACGCGGGATCGGGAGCGCGAGCGGTGGAAAGGCCAGCAGAGGAGCAAGCGCGGGCACCTGAAGCCGAGCCGGGTATCCACGCCGGCCGGGCTGCGCCCCGCGGAGGACCCCACTCACGAGCTATTTAGTCACCCAGAAATTTCTCAATTGCCCGACATCTGATTTTTGAAACAGTGCGAAGGTGTTGGGGGCATTCTTGGGGTTAAAGGTGTTTTAGTTAAAGGCCCGGCTTCCCAAATCCCAGGTACTAACCAGGTCCCAGAGGCCAGGGCCGAGGCTTGGGCTGGCAGAGCTGCTTGAGGTCGACCAGCTTTAGGAGTGCAGCGCTAAGGCCCTGGGGTGGCTGGGGGCCTGGCAAGGTTTGGTCTAAGTCCCAATCCCAGAGAACCCCGCGGCTCCAGGGGACCGGTAGGCGGCGCCCTTCCTAAATTGTATCTGCCTCGGGCTCCCTCTTGGGAGCGCAGCCCCATCCCTTTCACTCTGGGCGCTTGGCACTGCGCTGTTCCTCGCCTCCCCCGGAGCTGGCAGCTACTTGTCAGGCACAGGTGGGCTGGGAGGCCCGGCTCAAGCCTCCCTGCCCCCAGCCTCTCAGGCCCAACAACCGCTCTGGTCAAGGCCAACAGTGGTTCTGAGGGGTTTGCAAACTGGGCGCAGCAGGCCCGACACCCGAGCTGGAGGAGCGGCACTTTTCGGGCCCTGGTACCCGGAGTCCCGGGAGCAGGAAGCGACCCCCTCCCCACTGCAGCCTCTGAAGGCCTGGGCACAAAAGCCCTCGGGGATTCAGTGGGAGATTCCCTCCTCACTCCCAAACGCATTGAACTGATTTGGCCCTGGACAGAGGGATAGGGGAAGGTACCCAGGCCTGTCCCCCTGGGCACTCCTTCAGGGGAGTACTGGCATAGACCCCACCACCCGTGCTGCTGGGGATTCAGTGTCTCTTGGTGCCTAAGTGCCAAGCTTACTGCTCCCGGGGTCCAGAACTGGCCCAGCTAGGCGCAGGTGGCCAACGCCCGCACAACCCCAGAGTCCAGCTGTCTTAGGCACTAATACCTCTCCCAGCTTCTGCACCCCGATCCAAGCCTGTGGACAAACTCTGACCCCCAGCACACACAGTAGGTTACCCCCGCGCCTCTAAGAAGCATCTCCTTCTAGACAGTCCCAGAGACAAAACAGAGGTTTGGGACGTGTTTGGAACTCGACAAGCGTACAACGACTCCTGGGATTAAACGAAGGAGCCCCGTTCCCTAACATGCCCTGACCCTGGCAAGCCACTTCCAAAGTGGAACGTCTCTGAACATCATTAAAAAAAAAAAAAATTCTCTTGCCACCTAAACCTAGTTCTGCAAAGAAGAAAACCCCAGACTTAATTGGGGGCTTGCACTCAAGACGAAGTGCGCAAAGGAAACCATAGACTCTGTCATTGCCAAGGGCAGGAGGGATGCAGGCAAGAGATAGAAACTGGGGCGCCAGGCGCGAGTCCCGGGCAGTGGCGCTGCCCAGCCGGGAGCCTCCTAGCGCCGCCCCTCGCAGGGGAGAAAGGCCGCGCGCTCGCGGGCGGGAGGCTCTGGTTCCCAGGCAGCCCCGCCGGCATTCCGCCCGCCCGCAGCCCCGAGCCTTAGCTGTCGGACTCTGGAGGCCGAGCGGATTCATTTGCATATTCCCTGGAACCCAGGGAGGCCTGGGATTCTCTGCGAAAAATCTTTAGGCAAGGTGTAGGGCCAGGGATTCCAAAACCCCGCCGAGTTGATGTCGCCTTTAAACTTTCTTTTAAGAGAAGGGACTGGCCTGTTCTTCCGACTTTTTGGAAGAGATGGCGACTCCTGGGGTTGCATATTCAACAGGGGGGAGAAAAAGCTGATTGTGAACCAGGTTGGGGGGAAGGGTCCTGGGGAGGAACTGAGGCGCTGGAGGTGTGTGGGGGGGTGAGAGCGAGTCATCTCTGGAATTCAATTGTTTAAACGATCATTTATAATTAAAGGGACAAAATAAAATATGATCGTCTCATACATATTTAATCATCCACACGTCCAGGTTTAAAACCTTTTTTCCCCCGGCGTGAATTTTCTCACTAATTTAAATCCTAAAGCTGATTGCTGGCTGAAACATCTGGGCAATGCAGCTCTCAAACTTGTTTAATTTCGAATAATCTAAAGGAGGCCCGTTGCCGTCCGAAAACAAAATCAGCAAAAGCGACAACTCCGGCGAAAACTTTTGGAGTGTGCTTAAAAAGACCGAGCGGGGCTAGAGCAATCTCGAGCAGAAATGCAAATATGTGCGTTTTGATTTAGCCTAATTAAACCGGTGTTATGTGCAAACACATTCTGCCTTTCGCTCGGGCTTGGGTTTAATAGAGCAAATTAATTCCCCTCGCTGGGGTATGTGTTTGCCGTGACGCACCCCGCCTCCCCCCACCCCTGGATATTTCCCACGAAGTAAGATCGCTCGGCGCAAAATGGAGAGGAGCGCTGCAGCCAGGCCGGAACCGACAGGGCCGGCCGGCCTCGGGCGCCGGGTGGGGTCTCTCCCTCCTTCAGGACTGAGATGCATCGTGGGTTTGCATTTTGAGAAGAAATATGCCGGACTAAGACGAGAAAAGTAAAACCTCAAGAACACCTCGGTAGCCACTCGCTCTCTTGAAGCTGGAGCTGGAAGGAGCGCCCGGGCGACGACAAGCCCCGTTGAGCGCGCCACAGCCTCCTTATCTACGCAAACGGCCTCTGGCTTTTGAAGCCACTTGTCCAAAAGGAGGCCCGCGGGGGTGCGGGGGAGACGGGTCTCCAGATCCCACCCCGGGGTCCCTAGCTCTCCCCGGCGACTTCGTTGCTCCCTCCGCCCCCGCTTCCACCCCTTCTGCCCACTCTCGGATCTCTGGTTCTGCAAAGTGCAGCCTAGAAATTCAGGACAAGTGTGACACCTACCTGTGAAAGGGGGGAACCGTCCCGGGGCAGGCACCGCAGCCCCAGCCCGGAGGCTGCACCCGTGTCCTCGGGACCTCCCGCCACCCGCACCAGCGCGGACCGGACGCTCCCTGATCTAATCAGACCCCAAGGAGAGATCGATGCCCGATTTTGCAGGAGCAGACGGTGAGTTGGGAGGGCCTTTCCCCTGGCGTTCCCTAACTCTCCCCGCCCGCCTCAGCCAGCAGCACCTTTGAAATAGTAATAAGGGCTAAATCCGGCATAAAATCGAACTCATTAGCAGAGTTCACCAGCTGATTGCTTTGCATAAAACACGACACTGATTGGAAGTAATTAGGTTAAGCGATGGCGCTTGGGTGGTGCGTGCCTGGCTTGCTTTGCCATCTTCCCTGTCTTCTGGGCACACACTCGGGTCTCTCTTCTCCTTTCTCCAGGGTCCAATTTCCCCCAAGCAGCCCGCATCAGTGATCCAAATCCACACTCCCGGGGAGGGCCGCTTCCTGGGGACTTGTCGCCTGATTACAGTTCCCCCCGCCCCCAGCACGCTGAAGGTCTTTGGAACCTTTCATCCCCCACTTCGAAAAAAGTTACAGTTGCATCTTTTGACCAAGGCAAATGGACTGTTTATTGAGGTTTCTAAAAAGTAATGAGTGGCTCTGATTATGTTAAAATCTTTTAATTAAATATTTTGCATTTTACAAAGGCGGCTGCAGTTTCTTTTACTTTTTTAAATCTAAGAGTATAACCTGTTTCCTTTCTGTAATAATACTTTAGCTCATAACCCAGAAAAAAAATCAATAGGTGTAAAAAATTAAATTAAACTTGTATTTTAAACTATGAAACAGTTTCGGGGGGAAACACAAATGTATATATTTATATTACAAAAACAATAAATGCCTGTACAGGTGTCTTGATTTCATAATTTACTTCAAAGATATTGAATTATCAATTTAAATACAAAAATGCTACATTAAATATACAGAATAAGATTTAATACAAATCCTCTTTTTAGTTTTCCTTGTTCGGTTGGTTAAGACATTTTTGTGTACGGTGGAGATGTTTACATTTTTATGTCATCCACCTCCATAAACTATAAACTTTCGAATAGGGAGGGTAGTTTATTTTCCTCTCTCTCCCTCCCTCCCTCTCTCTCTCTCTCTCTCTCTCTCTCTCTCTCTCTCTCTCACTCTCAGTGATGGAAAAATAACTGCCAAGGCCATGTTTTTAATAAATTAGGAAAGTCCAGGACCGACGCAGCCCGCGTTAAATGTCAGACATACCTTTCTTCAGTTCATAGGGCGAGTCTTTGCACAGGTCTAGCTGAGATTGGCTCCGCAACATTTTCGGGTCTTTAGCCAAAGCGTCCGCTCGGTTCAACACCGTCTGGTTTAATCCATTGAAATGAGAGCTCGGACCTGTGGTGGGGCCGGCCCCGGGCCCTGGGTGGCCGTGGAGGTGTCCGAAGGAGCCATAGTTCGTGTAGCCGGGATAGAAGGGCGCAGTGTAGTACAGAGGCCGGGACAGCACCGTGCCACCCGGAAAAGGGCACTGCGCCGAGGGGGAGCGCGCCGGCGCCGGGGCCGGCGACGCGCGGCTGCCTCCCAGGGCCTGCCCGGCCACCGGCCCGGGGCACGGTGCGCACGGGGAGCCCTCGCTCCCGCCGCCCCCGTCCTTGACCTTGTCCGAGGATGTGGCGATCTCTGCCAGAGACCACAGTTTGGGCTTGGCGAGCGCGGCCGGCGGCGGTGGCGGTGGCGGCGAGTGGATGACCGAGGGCCCGCCGGGGCCGGGGGGCAGCTCTCCCGCGGGCGGGTGCAGGCCGGGCGCCGGCGCGCCTGCCGGGTAGTGAGGGGCGGCCGGGTCCTCGGGCAGCCGCGCCGCCGCTGGCCCAGCTGGAGAGGGCCCGCCGGCGCGGGGGGGCCCGGGCGGCGCGTCGTGGCGGGCCTCGGAGGGCGGCTCCTTAAACTCCGAGTCGCTGAGGCTGCCCTCGGTCTCTTTGCCCGCGGGGGTGGGCGGGCCCTGCAGCCTCTCGCAGCCCGCGGCCGCCTTCGGCTCCACGGCTCCTGCGGGCGAGACACCCGGGCTGTCAGGGGCGCCGAGGGCGCGCGGTGGGGCCCGGGATCCCTCGCGCCTGGCCTCCGGGACCCGTGCGCGCCCCCTCCCGCCCCGCGTCCCCTTTCCCCGCGTCCACCAACCTGCTTCGGGGCCCTCGGGGTCGCCCTTGTCCTCGGGCTTCGGGGGTTCGTCCTCGTCGTTCTTCTCCAGGTCGATGTTCTCCTCCTCCTCCTCGTCCTCACTGCGGTTCCGCGGCGTCCACGTCATCTTGTTCTCCTTCTTGAGGCGCCGGCGCGCGTTGGCGAACCAGGTGGACACCTGGGTGAGGGTCATCTTGGTGATGATGGCCAGCATGATCTTCTCGCCCTTGGTCGGGTAGGGGTTCTTGCGGTGCTCGTTGAGCCAGGCCTTGAGCGTGGCGGTGGCGTCCCGGGTGGCGTTCTTTCTGTACGCCGGGTCCCCGTAGGGATAGGAACCCAGGGGCGCCGCGTACGGGTGGTACCCCAAGGAGCCCGCCATGCTGGGTGTGTGGTCGTAGGGCGAGCCCTGCGGGGGGACAGGCAGAGAGAAGGTGAGCGTGGGCCTTGGGCTCCCCTGCCTCCTGGGCCGCTGCAACGCACTTTCCCTGGGTCCCGGGGATCTGTGGGCAGGCGAGGCCCTCGCTCCAGCTTCCCCTGGGGCAAGGCTGGCGGATCAGACCCAGGAGCAATCAACCACCCTCTCGGGAGGCAGCGGGGCCCCCAACTCCCGAATCTGGTCCTCCGGGGACTCCTGAAACTGTCCGGGCCTCGGCGCCAACCTGGAGGCCCCTGTCTGCCGAAGGAGGTCCGTGCCCCGCGCGGAGATCTGGCCTCCGCGGCCCGGCCCACCGCGCAGAGAGAGGCCTTGGGCAGTCGCGGAGACTCCGCGCTCTGCGCGGGGACCGCCGCACGTTGGGCGCAAGGGGGTAGAACAGGGAAATCAAAGCTTTCTTTCTTTCTTTCTTTCTTTCATTTTCATCCCCCGAGATACGCGAACGACAATCTGAGACTTTCCCGGGGACGCCCACCCCCCCGAAAATGCTACCCCGAGCCGAAGCCTTTGCGCTTTTCCAGAAAGTGCACCCGGCCGAAAAATCCCGGGTGCACCGCATCCCCTCCGACTTTTCAGAAATTTAATACCTCCAAATCGGATTGCGGAGATAGGATTACGGATTTGCAACATTTTGGGGGATTAATTAAAGGCGAGGCCAAACACATTTACATAGATTTAGCACGCTTCTGTTCGGATCCCGAGTCTGTTTCTTTTGCACTACTTTTTCCAAAATGGCAAGAACCAAAAAAAGTAAAAAATAAAAATAAAAAATAAAAATAAAATAAAATTTGCAGGGAGACCTGGAGCTTGCGTTGGAATCAAATGTTGCTCTTTAATTACAACGACCTCTCCCCTCAAAACCTTTCCCGCCAGCTCAGCGATCGAGCAACACCGGGCTCTTTTCCTGAGCAACTCCTGAGCCCCAGGCCGGGGCGAAGCCGAGGGAGCTGATCGCCCGAGTTCGTGGGGGGCCCCCCAGCGAAGCCTGGCCGCCGGCGTGGGCAGAGGCGCCAAGGCCCGCGTTGCCCGGAGCGCCCGCCTGCCCGCCGGCCTGGCCCGGGCCGCCCTGCCCAGCCGCTGGATTCCCCCCTCACTCACCACGTACGAGGAGAAGGCGGCGGCGGCGGCGGCCGCGGGGTCTGCGCCGTACTGGAGGTGGGAGTTGTAGCCCGGCGAGGGCGCCGTGAAGGCGGTGGAGCCGGCGTAGGGCGAGAACGCGGAGCCCGAGGACGAGCGGCCGAGCTCATCCGTGCGGGGCCCCGAGATGACGCTCGTGCTGTACGCCGGGCACGAGTAGAGGGCCAGCGAGGCGGACGGCTGGTACAAGTAGCCCTGCGGGTAGGACATGGCCACGCGCGGGCATGGGGCGCGCCGCGCCGCGGCCGCCGACGAGCCGGGCGGCGCCCTGCGAGGGCGAGCGGGCGGGCACCTGGCCTCTGGCTGCCCCGGGCCGCCGCTCCTCGAGCCCCGGCTCCGGGCTCCGGCCCGTGGCGCCTCCCCCCCGTTGGCTTCCCGCGCGCCTCCGGCTGCGGCCGCCGCTCCCGCTCCTCTGCGCGCCCCGCTCGCCCGGGCTGGGCTTTTTGCCCCCTCCCCTCCCTCGCTGCGTCCTCTCTTTTTTCCCCCCTCGCTCTTTGCACCGGGGGCTCTGCTTTTGGCTGCTCCGCAAAGGTCCTGCCAAGATGCTAAGTTGGAAATTGAGGATTCTGACGCCTTGTGCGCGCCCCAAGCTCCTCCTTCCCGGGGTGTAGTCGGTGGGAGGACTGGCAGCAGCCTCCGGGCGGCCGCAGCCAACCCGGCCGCCAGGCGTGCCTCGCCCTCTCCCTCTTCCTCCCCGGCTCCCTCTCCCGCTCGCTGGAGCTCCCCTCGCCCCTCCCCAGCGCCCGCCTCTCCTCCGCGGCCCCCCTCTCCTCCGCTCCTCGGCTGCTCCCTCCCCTCCCCTCCCCGGCTCTCCTCTCTCTCTCAGACTCTCGAGCGCCGGCCCCAGGATGACAATCACATCCCGGGCGCGCCGATCTTTTCCAACTTTCCTCCCCTGCTCACTCGGGGCGGAGCGGCCGTCTCGACGCACGACGGGCCCCGATCGCGGGGTTGGGCAGCTCCGAGGCACAAAGGGCCGCGGAGGAAGCTCGAGCGAGCGCTCCGCGCGCTCCCTCGCCACGGCAAACCGTGCAGTTAGCGGATTTCTGGCTCTCCGGGAGGCTAGGATCCAAGCTGGCTCTTCACCAGCTCCCCGCTGGCTTCTCCCGCAAGCCAGGGGTCCCCAGGGCGAGTTAGGGATCTGGAAGTGAGGTCCCAGGGACAGCCGAGGGGTGCCTGCGCCTAGGGCGCGGGGAGCCTGTGATGACCACCTCTGGGCGCCAGTCGCAGCAGCAGGTGGGCGAGAGCCAGGCCTCGGCGCGGACCTCTGCATTTCTTTGGCTCGGCCCTTCATCCGCCCATTGCCTCGCCAGACCGCCAGGGAGAAGACACTGGGAGCCTGGGACCGCCAGGGTGGCCTTTTTCTAGGGAAGAGGTAGTGGGGCAAGGACGGCCACGCAGAAGAGCAGCTATGCCCAAGGAGGTCTCCCGACCGCCTCCACCCCGGCTCCCACCAGGCTTCTCGTGCGCAGCTCGCCCCGCCTGGCCCGCAGTGGCGAAGAGTGCGGGTCCCCTTCCCTTTTGTTCAACTAAGTCGCCTTCCCTTCGCTCGCACCCGCAAGCTCCACTGCAAACACTCGGCAGAGCAGTGCCCAACCCAGCCACTGTTTGTTCAGCGAGGCGCTGGCAAGGCAAACACACACCACTGAGTCACAGGCGGAGTCCTTGCCCATCGTGGCAACGCAGTGAGAATACAAAACAGACCCTTTCCCCTCCTCTACAGCTCCTTGCGACACCAAGTCACAGACGCCCTCGAACGCCGGGACAGACAGAGGCGCTGGTGAACCGGGTCAGGGGCCGGCACGGTGTTAGGCACTGCGCCCAAGCTCCGAATAGCTGAGATTTTGTGGCCTTTTATCGTGGGGCCCCACGTAAGATGAAACATAACTGTATACAAAGTTTCTCGCAATGACTTTGACGCGCGAGGCACACTTCATTTGCAAAGCTCCAGCCTCCGCACATCCTAACCCATTCGTGACACTGGCAACCCGCTCGGCCGCGCGCTCTTACGCGCGCGCGCTGACTCCTCCCCTCTCTTTGCTCCCCCTCCAAGTTTCGCAGACTACATTGTCCGAGAACCTCTCGGTCGGCCCCGCCCCCTCCCTTACACTACCTTGGCCTCTGATTGGACGGTTGCCTCCATAGGCTCCACCCCCTTCTCCCTTACAGTGCCTTGACCTCTGATTGGGCGGCTGCCTCAATAAGCTCCACCCATTAGTGACGTAAGCCCTCTTCCCTCAGAGGCGGGGCGCCAAAGGGGCGGGGAGGGGGCGGAGCCTCCGCTGCGCTATTGTCATGGAGACCAGAAGCCGGAGGCCGCGGTGTTTGGGCTGCGGGCCGAGGGGGCTGCGAGTCCGCGGAGACGTAGCTAGGCCGGGCTGCCCGAGCCTGGAGGAGCGCGGCCTGGCCCGAGGCGGCCTCTCCGGCTGGCCCTCCGGCGCTCTGTGTGTGCCGGGGAGCGTCGGCGAGCGCCCCGAGCGTCCCCGCCCCGCTGCCCTGGCTCCCGCCTCCCGCGGCCGCGCCGCCCTCGGCTCCGCCCGCAGCCGCCGCCGGTCTCGCTAACGGTCGGCGGCAGCCCGCGTGCGCCGCCCGCCGGGGACTCGCGCCCGCCACGAGGGAGCGTCCGCGGCCCGCGCGCGAGCGGCGGCGCAGAGGTGAGCGCTCCCCCCCACGCCCCTCCGCGCGGGTCCCCGGGCTGCCCCGCGCCGTGTCCGCGTTCCGAGGGGACCCGGAGGGCGCGGCGGGGCCCCACGCGCGGGCCGCGCGAGCTTCCACACCCGCCTCCCCCGTGTCGCCGCCCGCGGGCCGGCGCGCGTGGGCGTGTCCTGCGTGTCCCCCGCAGCCACCTCGGCTCTCGTCCAGGACCAGGACTTCTGAAGCCGACCTGCGGAGGTTTGTGCCACCAAGAATCAGAGTCTGTCGCGAAGGCGTCCTCGTTACGCGATCCCGCCACCCTGGGCCACGCGGGGCTGTGTCTTTGCTTCCCGACCCCAGGCTTTTTTCCTCCTGTTTTGTCTTTTCCTCCCGCGTGTGTGTGTGTGTGTGTGTGTGTGTGTGTGTGTGTGTGCGCGTGCATGTGTAACTGGAGAGAATCCTGCAAGATATCGAAGCATTTAGAATGTATAGGTCCGTGGCCGTGGTTGTCACCTCCGCTCTATGTCAAATTTAAGACTCATTTCTTAAGGATGTCTCTATTTTCTGCTTTATTTGCACATTGATGGCTCTGCTGCTCGGCTGGCCACGGCCACCCTGGCGTCTGAGATAGAATTGTGCTAATATGTGAAAGGGAAGGACTGATCATTAGCCGGCAGGCGGGATTCAGATAGCATCTGCCGGATTGTCTCCGTTTTTAAATGGAAGCTCTCACATTTTCGCTGGTGAACACGAGGTTTTAACTTTTTACCTTGGTAGTGGCGCGGACTTGTTCCCATTCCCCCCCCGCCCCCCTTTCCCGTCTGTATTAATCAGCTTTTCCATTTGGGAACTTGCTCACTTGTCTGGTCTCTTCTTGTCCCTGAAGCACCTTCTCCATCAGCAGAGGTGGGATCTGGCTCCTTCTCATCCCAGGTCACCACACTTTTTTTTGCCCCCTTGCTTAGGATTGCATTTGCATCTTTCTGAACCTGTTAACTGGGGACAGGTTTGCTGTGATTGTAACGTAGGCCTATTAAACTTCATTTCAAAACTTCCTAAGGGTTTATTGGCTTGTCATGTCTGCACGGATCCAGTTATGCATAACTCTTAAAATGTAGAGCTTTAAAATAAGCTCCACAATTGTGCTGCCAAGACATGGCCACCAAGCTTGCTCTTCAAGTTTTGGACAAGTACAGTTGTCATTGTTTCAATCAAGCGCAAAAGAGGTGACTCCTGTTTATTTAGTGTAATAGCTGTTTACAGTTAAAACTTTAAAGACTCATAAAAGTAGGTCTGCTGTATTTTAGAGATCTCATCATTCTTGTGGGAGAGACATAACACCAACACCAGGAATGGCAACAGATTGCTTCTGTCATATCTCTTTGCTGTTTTCCAGTGTACTTAAAGGATTATGATTGATAAGGCTGTCTTGCCAGAGAATGTTGACACAGGTGTGCATCGTTATCTTAATTAAGATCCTGAGAAAATGTTGTCTGTAAATGGAGACATAAGAAGGGCGGCATATTTATGTACAGTTTCACTTTTAGAGAATTTAATTGCACTTGAAACCTGTCTTTGAGCTTCCAGATTTTGTGAGCAGTTTGGCAGCAGAAGTTTCAGAGAGAAATGGTAGTTTAATGTTAAGTGTTCTGGCATGTACTGATACCACTTGTGGTTTTTTTGGGAACACGTTGTGTCAGCTTTCTTTGTGTTCTACCTTTGTGGGATAGTGATTTCTAATTTTGAAAGAAAAGCATAAAATAGAGCAGTATATTACTAAGCAAATATCTATTAGCATTCAGAATAAATCATAGAGGAAGGCATGCTCAACGTGCAGAATGAGGACTGTAATGAGAAGGCAAACAGATGAGAAATTTACTCCACTGAATTTTGGGGGAAAGAAATGGCCTCCTGGAATGTCTCAATGATCTGAAAAAAATTCTCTTTCATATCATCAAGTACCTAGCTACAGTGTTGTTGGAATGCCTCATTTTGATTTCTAGAAATAGAGGAAAACGTTTATTTCTTCTGCAGTATTGTTCTGTAAATTTGAATTGATGAGCACACGGAGAGAGTGCATTAGTTTGAGGATGTCAGTCATAACCTGGGTGACCACTAAGATAATATTACTCTTCTTTACTGCAAATCTCTGAATGCAAAAGCTGCGGCAAGACGGATGCTGTTAATAATATCACCCTAAGCCAACCCAGCATCGCATACTCCTTAACATAAGTATTGCATTAAGAGTTCCCTCTCCCTTTTAGCTTACGGTTTCCTGGAAGCCAGCCGTCCATCAGTGTGTATGTGTAAGATGTGTGTGTGTTTTCCTTTAATATTAAAACTCACTGTGGGAAGAGGAAATGAAAGTGGAGGCTACCGTAGGCAGATGATGGGAAAAGCCAGGTGTAGAGTCACAGTTCATTCTCGACTCCAAGGTTAATTAGCTGGTTAGAATTACATGGTAAACTAAAATCAAAGGAAGACTTATTTAGATTTGTATGCTGAAACTAAAACAAGAACATTAATTTTTGAGGCAATTGCTTTATCCCCCAACCCCCCACATCAAAATTTTCTTTGGCAGCCACGGAATCCCCATCCTTATGCTATGACCTGTGTGTTATTTTAAAATTTGATGTATCATGTTAAAAGAAATGGGGTAGGAACATGAACTAATTACCTATCATCTGTCTAAATGAATAACAGAAAATAATTATTACTATGCTTAGACCTTTTAGAAATCTTAGGAAAAATTAAAACGTTCTTTAGCTGATGAAATGGAAATAAATGAAATCATGTAATTCTGAGTGAATTAAACTTGTTTAAAACAGGTTATGACTGCAGTATGATACTTCAGAATAATGTTTTAATTCTGAAATAGCAAAGCTTCTCTTGCTAATATGTCAGCATCTCTGTATATCTCTCTTCAGTTGCTACATTTCATCAATTTCTGTAATGTAAACATCTTTTTGATATATTTGCTACTGTTTTATAGAGAAGAGCCTTTCTTAATAGACTTGCAGCTGAGACATCTCCACAAACATGTGAAATCCAGGAATGATTTTTTTCCTTGTTCAGTAACCACTCTAGTTTTCTTCCACAGCCCTGCTCTGAGGTGTGATACCTGATGACTTACTTCTGCACAAATCTGCAGCGTTTTTATAGCTGTCGTATACCTAAGCACTGGTTTAGCTTGGCATATTCACTCAGATGCTTCAAAATTGAAAACCAGTATATCCTAATGCAGTTTGAGTGTAAGTCTTTATTAGTAAGTATGCACTTAACATTTGTTCCAGGGAAGAGAATATAATTTTCTCCTGCAGTTGTCATTTATCTAATTCATTTTCTAGCCTTTTCTCAGGCTAATGATATTCCATACCTTGATACAGCTTTTATTTATTTATCATGATATGGAGTGATACCTTGGAGAAAATTAGATTAGATATTCATATCTAATATCCCCAAAGCATTACTAGTCTTTTTCTATGTGTTGTTGTTTTTTCTTTTTTAATGCCATCAGTTCTATTTTCTGTGCAGGTGCTAAGTATGATGCTTCCATAATATGTTTGGATGTTTTCAGTTAAGTTCACCTCCCAGCCATGGGGCTCCTTCAGTGTTGGCTGGAATTTATTCTTGCGCATCCAAGGCTCATCTGCACAGGGTGGGTGTGCTTGCGTGTGAGGCAACCCAGAATGCCAGTGGGGTTGGCTTTTACAAACTATGTGTATTGGTAACAGAGGCTAGATACAGAGTATTGAGAATGCCACTGGGTCTTTAGATTTTTAAAATTCTATTAATGCATCAAGAGTGCAGTAAATTAAAAAAATTTTTAATTTGTGGAATGGCACTGAATAATTTAGTTTTATTTACCATTTAGCTCAGAATTACCTTGAATAACTTATGTTAATATCATCCTTGGAGAATGAAATTCATAAAGTCGGCATTTTTCATCAAAATCAAGACCAAGGCTGTGATATTTTAAGGAAATATAATTATTATTTAAAGGAAATAATGCTTTTATGCCAACTCACAGTTTGGGGTCATTTTAATTACCTCGCTCCTTTAACAATAAATTTAGTGGGAGTATCAGCCCCAGTCCTGGGTACCGAACACTTAATGACAAAGAGTGTACAGGTACGTACAAAACTTGTCATTTCTCATCAAAAGTAGGGCTACTGAAAGTAAGTGCGTGCAAAACGCTATGAGAAAGAATGAGTTTTCAGAGTCGCTCTTCTTTTGTTTGGAGTTAGTGCTACTGAACGTTGTGTTAAGTCATACAGATAGTTGTGTGGCAGAAAGCTGGTTTCACATAAGGCAGCTGTGGTTAGCACAGTCTTCAATACAATGAACGCCTCTCTGTGAACACTTTCAAAGGCATTAAACTATTTTCACAGCAAGAGGAAATAATATTTAATTGTTTGTAAATAACAGACCCGTGTTCCCCTATGACTGACGGGGACGTTTGGAAATGGAGTTTCTGTATGACTGAGAGCAGCATGAGCTGCGTGACAGCCGAGTCACAAAACACAACCCATAAAGAAAACGTTAGGCAGTGAGTAATCCGACTCCTTTGTGTTTACCTTTAAGCTTAGTTTTTTGTTTTGTTTTCAAACCATGTATAGAGATGTTGAATTTGAAACATAAGAGGTTTGGGGTTTGGCTTGTTTTCCTTCCAAGGATAAATATAGGAAAAACCTAAACATGTGCAGATTTGTCTGGGTTTCATGTCTGCTGTCAGCCACATTTATTACTGAGATTTATATTTCATGCACGTTAAAGGTATTCCAGTGTGTGAGGACTATTCCTGTTATATGAAATAGACGAATGGAATGGTCCACCACTCTTTTGAAAAGGTGAAGAGACGTCTTTCCGGTAGTCATGGGTGGTCATTGACTAATTGAGAAGGTTGTACTCAGTGTTCTCCACTGGAAAGAACTGAAGAGTGTGCTTCTTGAGAAATGCATCATCCAGGAATAAAATCAATTGGAGTGTTGATAATTAAATTGTAATTCCATGAAGGAAGGAAGTGGTAGGAGAGATGAAGCTAACTATTGCTGTTTTTCTCTTTAAGAGTTACAGCTCATAATGGAGCCACTGTACTGGCTATTGGAAGGAGGAGATTCTGAAGATAGGGAGGTAATAGTATCTCTTTTAAAAGAACACTTTTCTCTGTAATCCTGAACCTTTATTCCACATAAGAACTTTGTCCAGGAGACAGCAGTTCCTTTAAATTTGGGAAGGGGAAGCGGTCTTATTTTCCTCTGTTAAGTTTCTGAGCCTGCTTCTCCGAGGGCCACAGGCTGTGTGGGGAGAGAAATATCACTTCGGCATACTCAGCACCCTTAAAATAGCTGCTTTCTGAGAATTAGATCTGCGATG
Source organism: Pedetes capensis (assembly GCA_007922755.1). Classification (NCBI taxonomy): domain Eukaryota; kingdom Metazoa; phylum Chordata; class Mammalia; order Rodentia; family Pedetidae; genus Pedetes; species Pedetes capensis. The sequence continues at coordinate 26,759 of VMDO01021108.1, forward strand.
GCGTCCTGCACAGCTCCAGTAGATGACATTTCAGCTGGTGGCGGACGTGCATTCGTGGCACATGCTGTTGTGCTCTTCTCGGTCACCTCTTGGTTCTTTGTTGCCTTCATTTGGGGGCTGTGTTCTCTGCAGGGTGACTGGCGCCAGCCCAGGCAGGCTCTGCACGGAGGACTTGGTGGCTAGCACCTGGCTCCAGAGCTCTGGCAAGAAGTTTGCTGGGCCCAGCCTGGGGCAGTCTAGGGCCCCAGAGCCCAGGAGCTCACTCACATCGACTCTTTTCCTGGTTCCAAGCCTATGGTCCCTTTCCATTTCTCGGGTAATCCTAGGCCGCGGGTCATACTTTCCTTTTCCACCCTCCGGATTGGCGTGCTACGGACTTTGCAGCTGTTGCAGGGATTCACATGGAATGGAGGACGCTGTCTTATTCTGCATGGCTTCTTTGATAATTTATCCCTGTGTCTTTTCATGTTCAAAACCCTACCACTGCATCAGAGAAGTCTCAGATTCTCAAAGAATAGAAATTGGGTTCAATTTGGATCTATCGGAGAAGGTCCTAATGCTGTGTTGCCACACTGATGATGCAGTTAAATTACAAATTGGTCTGTCTGAAAGACCAGATACTTTGTCTGAGAATGTTTATACAGGCGCTAACTGTGTAATATAATATGTATCTGTTTACCTTTTTAAGAAAAATGATATACAGAAATTTTCTAGTCATCAAACACATCTGCCCCCTGACCTATATCTAGGGAAGAATATGAATAAAACAATAAAAGCTTCATGGCATCTAATTATATAATTAAGCAACTGGTAAGAAATGTGGTGGTTCAAATTGATTTCTTCCTTTAAAGGAGCTGGTGTCCATTTGAGCACGCAAACCTTCAGGAAAGATTCTTAATCTTAAATCAAATAGTGTTTTCGGTGAACTCCGTAGGAAAGGGAGGCATATCCTTTTCAGATTCCTCCACTCCGGCCTGTACCAAGGGTGTGAGCAGCTGTGGGAGGCACCGAAAGGTAGTCTAGAAAAATTGCTGGTATCTAAGTGAGCATTCAGAGAGCAGTTTACATTTGGAAAACAATTCAATATTATGACCTTGACCAAATTTTGCATGTGGCGATTTGGGTTATTACTCTGGCTTTTCAAATCTAAAAGCTATACCATCGACGGTATAGCTTGTATGTGGAATTCAGAGGTGTTTTCAGGTTAACTAGATCTTCCTGGTCATTTTAGGAAATGCTGCAATATTACGAAGTTGAAATGTACTATTCATTAATAGAAGGAATGTGTAAAATTCCACATCTGGCCACCAAGGCCTTTAAACTTCATTTTCCATCATAAAAGTCGGGTCTTCACATCTATGACACTATTTTTTGTCGTTATGTAGGTAGGATTATGGATATTTTGCAACTCAGGTATCTTATTTGTTCAACCTAGATTTTATTCTCTATGACAGACTTAAAATAAAAAGCTCGTGTTCTTTAGAGAGTGTAATTCGAGTCATGGGCTAATTTCCTAGGCATCAGAACACAGAAAGGCAGCCTTGATTAATTTAGAATTGTGAAAGGGGCAGGTAAAACTGTTTGCAGCGGAAGTTTACTAATGCACCAACCATTTAAATTAAATGTTTGTTAACATAATAGTGATGGCGTCGCCTCCTCCCCCTCCGTGTGGTTTTGTCCCACTAGATGTTACAGTGGCAGTTGCACCGACTGTTAAGTGTTTAAATGATGACACCATTATGTGAAGTGATTTTGAAATGAGAGATTCCAGCCAAGAATTACATCTGCTCCCATCTCCTTCAAATCACACTCTCTGGCAGTACAGATTATGATTGATTTGTTTGTGACAGATTGCAGGAAACAGTCATTGATTTTTCAATATTTTACCTTAAAATTATTTACAGTTGTAACCATGGGGAGGTATTTCCATGGGCTGTCAGCCCCTGAAAGACTAGGATAATATTCTCTGCTCTCTGACAAGACAAATTACCTGTAATGAGTGCAGTAGCTGAAGGGTATACTTTTATTTTAAAATATGTCAATAACCCCAGTGACTAAACGAATATTGATTTAGCATAATGAAGCCTGAGTAATGTGAAAATGAGCTTTTTCAAGGGGCCTGGCGAAGACTTTCTTTTCACTGGCTATAAGAAGCTTTTCATTCTTTTCAGCCAGCTGGTTAGAAATCCAGAATTTTATAAACAAACCATCAGGAATGATACTGTTGCTCGTTATAACCAGGGTCCAAATAATTTGCCCTTGTTTTTAGCTGCTCTTCTCGCATCTTATTTTGAGAATTAATTTTAGTCATGGAACAGCTACTAATTTGTTTGGTGTTAACTTCAACTGCCTTCATGTCTTGACAATTTCAGTATATTTTGCACTGGCACCTCTGGTCCTGAATATTAAGGTGTAACTATAGGTATAAGCCGTTTGTAGATGACATCATAATTCTATTAAGACATTTCAAGTGGGTTATTGTAGTATTTAATGTGCCGTATTTTCTGGTAGACTAACTCTGAGTCTCTGGACATCAGATTGCTTTCACTGGGAATGAAGATTAATTCACTGAAGTCCTGATTTTTTTTTTTTTTAGACATCAGCACCTGTTTTCATTTTTGTCAGACTCTTTCTTCCTTTTTTATGTAATTCTCAACTTTTGTGGATTAAGATTACCATCCACAAAATCCTTCAAACAGGAATGATAGTAAGAATTAGATAGTTGCGTGTTATATGTCAAGGTGATTGAAGATTTTATTCCCGAGTCAGTAGCTCCGTATCCAGCTCCGTAAGGAGCAAACAGGGTAAACAATGCTGTTAATGTATAGCAGAAACGCAAGTATTTGAACAAGATGTCGAACTGATATTTCATGGGAACCTAACTCACTTCATGGTAACTAATAGTCATAAAATCATTAAAGTCAATAGGTAGAATCCCTTTAGAAATTAAAAATGACTTAGGACTGGAGGGAAATCCACATGGTTCTTTCCGAGTGCTAACTCTCTTCTCGCACGGTATTGGAAATGTTGAAAGAAAATGGGAAATACAAATCTCTCTTTTAGTGGAGAAAAGGATAGGCTTTAGAACACAAAACTATTGTTTTATTTTTTCCCAGTAATTTGCCTAGGAGTGTGAGACAGGTAATCTCTGTCATTTGTTTTGTGCTTCATGCAACCCTGTAGGTGCGATGCTGAGTGCTTAGGATTTCACCTTCTCCATCTTCGCCGCCCCAGCTTTTTTCTCCTTTTCTGTAAAAGGACTTTTGAAGTACAAAGCCATGAGGGATGTGCCATCGTCACTCATGAAGTTGGTAGCCCACCTTCTCCACCCACTCATTTGACTGTTAGTTTTTTAAGTCCATGTGGTATACATAGGATTAATTATAGCTTCAGGGAAAAAATGTAGATTTTTCTCCTCAATTGATTTTTAAATAAAGCATTGTTTGCTTCAACAATTCTATGCTAAGCAAAACACCTATGTTGTTGTCTAGTTTATTTTGAAGTAAAATAAAAATATAATAAAAACCTCATGACCCCATCGTTTAGTTTGAACTTATGTGTTCATTTTACAGAAATACAGAACTATTTATACAAATTAAATGTAAGAAACATGTACATAAAGCAAAACTTTATCTGAGAAAATTATTCCCTTGAAAACTCTCCCCATTTCTCCCCTTGAAAAACATTACCTTGTCCTATTTTCCTTTAGGGAAGAACCATTTGTAGAAAATATTTTAAATTATGCAAGTTATTATATAAAGTTAGTTAAAACATTTGTTTTTGAAAAGGATAAAATACCACTGTTTTAAAAATCTTTCTTATATTTACATCTCTCCAGATAAATAGTTTACTTTGATACAATACGCACCAATCTACTTAGTTAACTTTTTTAAGAATTCGTTTTACTGTATTTCCTCTGACTTATGATGATAACTTAATATAGGAACAAATTAGCATATAATTCTATTTTCCATGTGACCTCAGCCTCTCACAGAATTACACAACTATTTTGGGAGGGAGTAATTTGATAGTTTACATGGGCTATAGCATTAAGTGTTTACAAGTGTTCAGTGCATCCTGGCTGACGTGTTGGTTATTGAAAATGGTTTAAAGTAAGCAATTAGAAGAAATGCTTTGCCCCTGTTACTAACTTATGAAATGCCTCCTAAATGTAGCATTTTAAATTAGTATACATAATTGATTAGTGATTTGTCTTCTCCCCAACATAAAACTCCATGGCAAAGTTAGGTGTGATCAGTGAAGTGTAAGATATTAGAGATTGATGGTAACAATGATCATGGCAACTAAATGGATTTTTTTTTCCTTTAGATTCAGTCATTGGTCTTTGAAATTTCCTGGGGTCTATTTCAATCTAGATACAAAGGACATGGAAAAATCAAGTGTCCAAGTGACTTAAACATGTTTTGGATGTACCTATTTATAGACTACAATACTTTTCCAATTAAAATCCTGTTACCATGCCGAAGAAAGTGAAGTTCCCCTTGGTTACCAATTTTTTTGAAAATGCTTAATACTATGAAGTGTTGCTGATATTTTCTGCTTTAATTGAAATGTAGGAAAAAAAGTATACGTTGACTCTTTTTCTCAAATGCCTTTATTGGATTAGGTGAATAATCATACTTGAAAAACAGGGTTTAAAAACTCCCTTTATCATAGCAATGGTCCTAGCAGTCAGATATCATAAGAATAGGTTTTAAATTCCTTTCTAACGTGAGTCTATTATACTTATGAGAGAAGAAAGACTTGAAGGGTATCCGTATGTATATTTTAATTCTCTATATTAGTCCCTCGGGGATAGGTCATTTCCTCCTGGAACAAATCTATTAGTGCAATCCCGATGCTAGAAGTCGCTTCACCTGGCAGCACACTTAGCATGTGTGGGAATGTTTGGCTTCTGTGAAGAAGGGGGACATCCTGGCCTCGTGGAGTTCCTGCTGCTGGGTAGAGTACATAGTGGCAGGTCCCCTCTCCTCTGGGGAATTCCTTGTTGTGGCCTCTGCACCAGCAGGAGAAAAGGGAAGGGTTCGCCTTTACAAAAGGCCTCCGGCCAGGGGGCTGGGAACTGGGAAGGTGTGTGTCTAGCCAGAGGTCGCCCCTAGGCAAGGAGCAGGGGACACTCGCACATACCCAGGTCACTTGTGGGAGTCGGAGGTGAGTTAGTGGGTGAGCGGCCCAGTTTATACTTCATCCACTTCTGTCATTTTTACAGAGATCCCAGCACCATGGGGACTTCTTCTTCTTTTTTTTTTTTTCCCCATGGTACTGGGGGTTGAACCCAGGGCCTCATGCCTGCATGCTCTGCAAGTGCTGCACCACTGAGCTGCACCCCCAGCCCATTTTTTTACTTTTTGAGACAGGGTCTGGCTAAGTTACGCAGACTGCCTCTGGTCTCGAACTTGTGATCCTCTGGAACCGCTGGGATTACAGACGCGTGCCACCACACCTGGCGCTCACCATGGTGACTTCTGAAGCTTAAATCCATAGAATAGCAAAGTAAACTCATTAGGCTAGACTAGTTCATTTTACAGTTTTATTTTTAATTAAATTTCATATTTTGAGACAATCATAGATCCACATACAGTCACCCAAAATAATACTGAGAGGGCCTTGAGGCTTCCACCCTGATTTTCCCAATGGTAACATCTTGCAGTGTGCAATTTAACATCAGGAGCTGTATGTTGATACTGAACAACGGGGATGGGGAACGTTCACGTCCATCACCACCGAGCCCTCCCGCTGCCCTTTCCAGCCACGCCTACTTCCCTCCCATTCCGCCCGCTCCTTAGCCCTATCTGTCACTCCTCTGCTCTCCCCTTCTGTGGTTTCCCTTCTAAGAATGTTAGGTTCATGGAGTCACAGCAAGTAACCTCTGTGATCACCTTTGCTCCCAGCACGGCCTCCTGGAGGTTCAGTTTGCAGGTCCCGATACTTTGCTCCTTTCGTTGCTGTGCTGTTGAACAGTCCCTGGTACGGGGTACCGCAGTTGCCTTAACCATCCACTGGTGGGGACTTGAGGGCTGTTTCTGGGTTTTGACTATTACAAATGAAACTGCTGTAAACATTCATGTCGTGGTTTTTGTGTGAATCTAAGTTTTCATTTTCCTGGGACAAATGCCCAGGAATGAGATTGTGGGTCCCATGTTAACTACATAGACTTTCTTTTTAAGACTAAAGTCGATGGAGGGCAACGAGGGCATTTTCATTTTCTAGTGTTTTGCATTAAAATATGCAGACTACATATTTGTTTTTTCCCTTTGGCAGTCCTGGTAGGGGGTGAGGTCGAACCCACGGCCTTGCACATGCCAGGCAAATGCTCTACCACTGGGCTGCATCCCAAGCCCCATTGTAAAATGTTTTTTTTTTTTTTTTATCTTGAAACAAGGTCTTGCTAAGTTGTGCAGGCTGCCTCTGGCCTTGAACTCATGATCCTCCTGCCTCAGCCTCTGGAGTGGCTGAGATTACATGCATGTGCCATAGCACCCAGCTACAGACTGTCTTAAATAATACGGAAACATTTTTCCAGAATCTGGATTTTGTTCTTAGTTAAGAGAAATGCTTTTGGAAAACTTGCTTCTTTTCTTGGTAAACAATTCCAATACAAAGGAATATAGGTAGATGCCTGCACTATAAAGCCAGTAGGCTACTTGGGATAATTGGAGGTGATTTTCCAAGTGTTTCTGAATTGATAGACTCTAGCTTTTGTCTCTATCTCAAGATTTTGTTTGCAGCATTACCTCATGCACTATGTTAAGTTCGGTGGTGTTACAGAAAATGCTCCTTTAATTCAACAAAATGCACACAATTCCCCATGTGTCTGTCAGCTTGTCATGGTCTGGGGGCTTGCATGTTGCTGTGATGCTGAAAGCTATGCCACTGGTATCAGATACCAGCAGGGCCACCCATGGTGGACAGGTTTCAGCTGAGCTTCCAGACTAGACAGTCTGGGCAGAAGGACCCAGCAGCCCACTCCCGAAACAATCAGCCATTGAAAACTCTATGAGTAGCAGAGAAGCACTGTCAAATAGAATGCCAGAAAATGATCCCCTTAGGCTGGAAGGCATTCAAGCAACAAAGAGTTGCCTCCTCAAAGTATAGTGGATCTCAATGATGGGAATGGAGTACAGTCTCTGGCGCCTCCTTTTGCTGATATGAGACAACTCAAAACGAGAATCTGGGCTGGGATTTAGCTCAGTTGGTAGAGCACTGCTCTGCAGTCTCTGAGGTCCCGAGTTTGATTCCTAGCACCGCAAAAATGGGAGAAGGACATGGCAACCCACTCCCAAGGCAATCCCGAAACAATCTGCCATTAAAAACCCAATGAGGGTCGCTATGAGTTGGACACGACTTGATGGCACCTAACAACAACAACAACAACAAAACAAGAAGAAACGTAGTAGCTGCGACAGTGGGCTCAAATATAAAAAGAACCTGTGCATGGCATAGTGTTGGGTAGTGCTTCATTCTGTTGTACATAGGTCACTATGAGTCAGATCTGACTCCACAGCACCCAACAACAACAACATGCACATAGTGGGAAAAAAGGAAGAAACAAAAGTATCTTTTTCTTTTATGGGATTCCTAAAAATGCATCTACTTTCTACAGAGTTTAATGGAAGAAACAGCTCTTCCCACCAAGATCTTGTGGAAATTATACTAAATCATATTTACTAAGACATGATAGGGCTGGGAGTTAGCTCAGTTAGTAGAGCGCTGTGCTGCAGTCTCTGAGGTCCTGAGTTCAATTCCCAGCACCACAAAAATGGGAGAAGGGCCTGGCAATCCACTCCCAAGGCAATCCTGAAACAGTCAGCCATTGAAAACCCTATGAGGGTCGCTATGAGTCGGATACCGACTTGATGGCATCTAACAACAACAAGAAGACATGATAAGGTATCTGCAAAGCCATGTGTACTATATTTTGGGGAGGTCCATACAAAGGACTTTCAAGGAATAACTTTTACCCTGATTTCCCATCATATACCAGGGGTGCCAAAAATATACACACATTTTAAGACATGTTATCTATGTATTACTTTTCAAAGTTGACTTCTCATGGTAACCACTTTGAGCACCTCTTGTAATTGCAGACGTCAGACATGACTGTTATTTATCTTTTGTTGGTATATATGATTACAATTTTAACACTTAAAATGTGTATACATTTTTGCTACCTTCTGCATATTGACTTTATAAAATCAGTATGAAATATATAATGATGTAACTCTAGTCTTTTTTTTTTTTTTTCTTTTTCTTTTTAAGAACCATTGCATGTTCTATCATTTCTAGGTCCCGGAAGCCCAGCGGGAAAGAAGATAATGTAGCCCCTGCTTTGAGCCCCTTCACTTGGTCCCAATGGCTCTCAGATTGAGGATGGCAGACAGGGGAAAAAAATCAAAAGAAGCTGACCACCAACATGAGGCCACATCGTTAGAAACGCAGAATTCAGGAGGACAGAGCCATGAGGAGAGCTGAAGCCGAGGAGTGGGCCTCACAGAAGGGGACGGGCTTGCATTCTGAAGGAGCCCACGGATGGACACCGGGGAGGAGGAAGACACGGAGGAAGAGAGCGAGAGGAGCTGGTGGTGAGCAGGGTGGGGCCCAGCCTGCCTACGATTGCTCTGGGCTAGCACAAAAGCATGTCATTGCCCAAAGAGTATTTTACAGCTTCCCAGGAGGGGCTGGGATTTAGCTCAGTTGGTAGAGTGCCGCTCTGCAGTCTCTGAGGTCTTGAATTTGATTCCCAGCACCACAAAATGGGAGAAGGATCTGGCAATCCACTCCCCAGGTAATCCCAAAAGAGTCAGCCATTGAAAACCCTATGAGGGTCGCTATGAGTTGGACACGATTCGACTGGCACCTAACAACAACAACAACAACAAGGTCCTAGGAATGCACCAGAAATGAAGCACGCTTCTTTAAATTTGAATTTAAACATGCAGGTTTTGTGCGCTGGAGGTGTAGTTTAGTGATTGAGCACTGCCTAGCACATGCAAGGCCTTGGGTTTGATCTGTAGCACCACAATAAACAACAAACAAACAGGCAAGCAAGTGGGTTTGAGTAAAAACCAAATGGGTGTCTTTCCTCATAAAACTAGGGCTTGGAAGAGTCCTTTTTAGGTTATGAGACTCAGTCTGTTTTCCTCCTTTTACATAAGAAGGAATAAGATATTTCATACTTTTCTACTGCCTTAAATGCCTAATCTATACGGCTGTATTTTTTTAAGTCTTTTTTCAGGCTTTAACTAACAAAAGAATTTTTGGAAGAGCTTCAGAATTAAAACTAAGATCACGTATATATAAACTACATTTATAAG